>NW_023608559.1:0-27336 GCF_013339725.1 Rhipicephalus microplus | reverse complement strand
AAGAATGTATCGCGGGTTGCCACTCCTTTCTGTTTCAGCCATTTCGAAGCTGACAGATTAGCAATCAATTCCTAGTACCTAGCATTGCTGTCTTTTTACCGTGTACCGCGAAGAACAATAGCCTGTGTATTAGTAAGATTAACAGTACTTTATTTACAGTGAGCACAGTACATAGCTCGCTGCAGGGGCTAAGGCTAAAGGCAATCAGCCTGACAAAGGCCCTTGTCCCTCTGCAGTTCGTGCTAAGTTTCGATATGAGCACCGACAGAAACACACAAAAATTAATACATTGGTTACATAGAAATTCGATTCAAGTTGCTTGCAAGTTTACGTGCAAAACTCAGCCAAAAAGAAGGATAAAATGTTTACATAGCATATTTGCAAAATTAAACGTACCTTACGTGGAGATACATAACCATGTGAAATCCACAAAAAAAAATTAAACACAGTGAAACACAAAATCCACATAAACGCACCCCTATTAATCTGTCTACAATCAAAATATAAGTTAATGAATGGTTTCAGGATCGGTCGAGGCATGAAACTCAATTTATTATTTTTCACATCGGGTACCAGTGGTTAGTAACAAGTTCATTGTTTGTTTCTTAAAGGCTGCTTTACTATACCTCGAAGTTCAATTCAATTGCAAGGGCATTTATCACGTGAGTTGTTTGGTACGCAACACTATTTTCCATAATTGCTTCTTGTTTTAGGTGCTCGCTTCTTTTGTTCTCGCAAATAGTAGTGTAAAGTTTTGGAACAACCTTTCTCGTATAACTTGTCCTTTTTAATTATCTGCAGCAATTTGAAGTAATATAAATGATCGACCCTTGAGCATGGAATGTCTGATAAATATTGAAGCATTTCGGAAGTCCTGCATGTTTCCTGTTATTTTTTGAAACACTGCAGTATTTTATTTTGTATGATTATATGCTTTGGGTAATTTGTTTGCGATGTTCTTCCCCAAACTAGCATCCCATAAGTCAATTTAGGGCGAAAAAAGCGCGTAGTACATACCTAATTTTAACCTTAGTGGAATTAAGTGCATTGTTCTATAAAAACAAATGACTATTCGGGCCCGTGTAGTACATAAAAAGGTTTACTTGTGTGTTTTATTTTAACTCCTCTTAAAACAAAATGCCAAGAACGTTTTGTTCCTGAGCATGTGCAATGCAATTTCCTCCAAATTTGACAGTTATGATATCGATAGGTTTGTTTAGAGATCGGAATATTCAATAGGTTGGTTGTTTTTTTTCGCATTCAAGTGCCGTTCATTCTGCTTTAACAAAGTCAAAAGAAGACTTAATTGTTATTTACGCTTACTTCAAGTGATAATAAAATTGTCTGATGTAATGTAGACATTCGCATTGTTGGTGTACATAATGAGATAAGGGGAATGAGGTATATTCGCCATATCATTTATATAGGCCACGAACAATACTGGCCCCAGTATGGACCCTTGAGGCACTGCTTATTTATAAATTAAACGCATACACTGCATAGACCACCGCATATCCGCACACAACGACACGGTGGCGAAACATCGCAGACGCTAGAAGGTGATGCGGCAGAAAAAATGGCAGCCTCCTAGTGAAAATGGCCTATGTAGTACTACCTACAAGAGAGCCGACCGAAGCGACCGGCGTCCGTTGGCACGGCCACCGTTGGCACCATTCTAGGGTACGGGGTGCTTGCGGCTTGGTGTCAAATCCGCCGCTTTTAGATTGAAGAAAAAGCTGCTCACTAAATTACCACCAAAATGTATTTTTCATGTAATTATGACTGTTCACTGTGAGCACGTTCCAAGGGTGTTTTTAAATACGAAAAGGGTTTTTCTCAAAATCAGTTTTTTGACAATTGTTCAAAATTTATGTATCTTTCATAGCCGATCTGACCAATTTAGGCCGATGCGACCGATCGCGCTCAAATTTCGTCACATTATACTCAAATTTCTTCAAATAGCCCGGTCTTCAAACTTTGAAAAACTTTCTAAGTTGCAATGAGGAAAAATATAATAATTTAAAAGTCTCCCTCATGGCACGAGTGACAAGCGAGGACGATTTTTTTTTATCTTGTGAGATAAATATAAGGGCTTCTTTTTATATGCTTGGTATGTAACTGATATTTTGATGAAATAAGTGTTTCAAATATCACGGTCATACAGTTTTCGGGATTTCGAAAAAGGGCACGATGAATTTTGTGTGCTCGTCTGAATTTGGTGATATGCAAGATGAGGGTAAGGAAATCTGCATGGTCAAAGTTTTTAATACATAAGGCCCTTAGCTTCTTTATTAAGCACGCCAAACTTCAGTACAAAATATAGCACAGTTCCGAAGACATAAAACTGAAAGTAGGATAACCGGTTTACCCCTTCATACTGCCTTGAACAGTTTGTGGAAGTAATATGAGAGGTCCACGCGGGTATGTACGTTACATGCGCTGTTGTCGCAGCGCAGCCTCGACATGAAGAACTATGACGGGAAGGTGGTCATATTGCTGTTAGTGTACGAACATTATTTCTTACACCATGGAAACTAAGGTTATAGTTATGCGGGCAGCAGGCTTGTGTGTAGTCGCAAATCCTTTGAAATGACTTGGTCACTTCGCAACGTTTCATGTCCGACGCAAACTGATATTCACCACTTATACCAAATGGTACGTCCTTGGAGGGGCCCATTGTCCCGACTCATGCATCAGCATAGTTACCTGGTGTAGAACTACCAGTGATCTCAGCGGATGAGGTCCCATGCCGAGGCCCATGCGGTGGGCTGAAGCACTGACCTCCATTAAGAAGGCTGGACGACACATCCTCGCTCTCCCACGAGGGCGCTTGGGAAGCCACCAGAAGGTCCCTTTGGTGTCTCGGAGGCTGGGGTGTTCTGGCGTTTCAGGTGCGTAATTCAAGTAATATCAGGGTGCAGTTGTTGTTGTGATCGTACTTACTGTGTTTTATGAATTATAACATTCTCACAATTATCCTACGCTACACGTAAAGTGACAGAGGCCGTAGTGCTGATGTCCGAATACAGCCTAATGCTGTGAACTTCAGCCTTACAATTACTCAGCAGTCACACATTGGAAAATATTGTCACGAAATTCTTTTTACCAAAACAAAAATACCAGGCCTGTACGGTAGAAGCAGCGCAGTCACAGCGAAAGCTAGAAAAGCGGCCTTTCAGAGCCTTTTCAAAACACTCAAGGGTAACTACTGCAAGCACACTTGCTTGATCTCCACTAGGGAATTATTAATATTTTTGGGGGGCAGTAGGCTGTCATTTGCGATGCTATTTTTCGTCTCTCTTCGGAAAGGTGTGGTATTCGCTAAACACTTGCAAGACATTTTGTGCCAATTGTCCAAGCAGTGGCTGACGACGATGCGGAATTATGGCTGAAGTGGGTATGCTCCTCATTTATAAAAGTAACAAGACAAGCTCTTTTGAAGGGTTGGAGCATTGGACGGCCCCACTCGTTACGCTATTCGCAATGTGCGACCAGTGGTTGTTCTTTCGCTCTTTTAAAACGCTTTATAAGTCATATCAACGCGATTTCTTTCCCGACATCAAGCCTGCCTAGGGGAAGTTTCTAAAGTAAGTTTGCTGGTAAATCACAAGCACCGGCGTTGCTGAGTGTTAGAATACTGAGCTGGCACCCATCAGACCCTGGTTCGAGCCCCACTGTGTCATTGGCATTAGGTTTTTTAGAGGCAAAGCTCCTCCAGGCATGGGTCTGTCCATCCCTTGTATGTATGTAGTAGAACGTAGCAACCGGTGTCACATACCCGCTCTAGAACGGTTATGTGCCACAGGGGATGCGAGTTGGGAGATGGCGGTACTTGGAGTGTTCACTAGATGAACGCAAAGACGGACGGACAGACAGACTAGCAGATGGATGGACGGATGGATATGCACACGGACGTACGGGCAGATAGACGCACGATCAGACAGACTTACATATGAATGGACGGACGGACGGCTGGACGCATGGATGGACGCACGCATGGTCGCGCGAACGGATGGAAGCAAGAACGAATGGACGGACGGAAGCACAGACGGGCTAATGGATGCTTTGCCTAACTCATCAACCTTCACTCTGTGGATATGGTATGAGTTTGAAAGACGATAGTCTTTTTCGGGGACCATCGACGCAAAAATTTTGGTCTGTATGTCTGTCTGTTCATTTGACTGTTTGTCCACCCTTGACAGTACCGAGTACTCTAAACGACACCAGCAGCCCCGCCGTGGTGGTCTAGTGGCTAAGGTACTCGGCTGCTGACCCGCAGGTAGCGGGTTCACATCCCGGCTATGGCGGCTGCAGTTCCGATGGAGGCGGAAATGTTCTAGGCCCGTGTGCTCAGATTTAGGTGCACGTTAAAAACCCGAGGTGGTCTTGATTTCCGGAGCCCTCCACTACGGCGTCTCTCATAATCGAATGGTGGTTTTGGGACGTTAAATCCAACAAATCAATCAAGAAATAAATTACCAATACCCCAAAACGGCCGACCCCACCCTATCGGGTGGGGTCGGCCGATAGGGTGGGGTCGATAGGGTGGGACACGAAACCCATAAAGCAGCATGCTTGTCTAATATCCAAACCGATACGGCAGCGCAGAAACTATAAACCAGCAAACAAAAAACAAACACGCTTCTTTTTATACACTAAGCGTGTGTTTATGACGGCCAAATATTTCGTGCGAAATGGGACGAGCTGTCTGGCACGGGTATGTCTAGAAAAACTGTCAATCCATGGACATTCGTCGCTGTCGAGATAACGACAACAATCCACGCTTTCATCTGCGCACTGAGGTGAAACCAACATTTCAGGGTGGGTCCACCTTTTGTTTTGATTACATTTCATATAATGCTACGTCACTGCAAACATCATGGCGTCACTGCAAGCGTCACTGCAAACGTTGTACCAAGTGCTCGGCTTCACGTATCGCAGAACCATATATCGACAGCCCCTTGATCGTGAGCTTTTCTTTCAGGGCTGCCAAGAACGCAGTGGCCATTCTGCACTTCATTTGCAACTCGGCACCTCCATGGCAGTCGGCGATGAGCAGTCGGGGAGAATTATCGAAAGTTTATTTTTTATTTTTATTTTTTATTTTAATGCATACTACAGACCTTCACAGGTCCAGGAATGTGGGCACGGTACAAGTAGCAAGTACATGTTAGGCACTCAAGTCCCGTAGAAAAGGAAAAAAGAAAGAATTCAACATACAAGTACAGGTTTACACACCCAACACACTGTTTACACACAGTAAATCAACCAAAGTGAATCTTTAAACAGAGTCTTTTAGAAGGTTCCATTCTTCCACTGTTCTTGTAAAAAAAGAAAATATAAATGCATCTGTCCGTGCAAAATAAGGTGTTAGGGTTCCCGGGTGATGGTGTCTCGTATGCCTTGTCGATATGGGTGTCAGGTACTGTGTAGGGCCAAGTGCTGTTTGTCTTTGAAGAAGTTGGGAAAGTTCCTAGTAACACTGCTGTTCCGAACGTTCCATTTCATTAGAGAAGTTCCACGACTTCGAATCCGGGGTCGAGGCCCCGGTTGAAGAGGGTCTCTCTGGAGTTTACATTTAATACCTTAGTCAATAGGTTGCACTTGAAGGCATCACAAATGAGCGGTGCGTGCGTGGCGAAAAGGCCGTGGTACATGAGGACGTGGTGAATGCACGAGTGGTCCTCCAGCAGCTAATGAACGACGGCGACCGCTTGTTTAAACGTCATCTCCGCGTCGTGCGGAATGCACAGGCCCTCTTCTGCCAAGCTCCTCAGTGATGCATACGCGCTAAGCGTTGGCAGTTCCCGCAGTTCTAGTTCGGCGTAGAAGAGGACCTCGTTCAATGCCGAAAGGTAGTCGACGATCTGGCAGGTGTGGTCGGACATGGCCTTATAAGGTGGAAACAAGTCCCTCGCGTCCAGTCCTCCATATAGAGCCATGGTGGGGTAGAAGCCATTCAACCCTGCCATTATTGGCAGGGCTGCTCTTGACAGAGTTGCCCTTGAGGCAGCGTTGCCCTTGAAACCTGCATCGGGCAACAAAACGACACATGTAGTGCTCGCTTGTAGTTGGAATCGGAACTAACCGCGTTGAAAATTCGTTATGCTGAAATCACAATGGTGCAGTCGACTAGCCTTTGTTTTGGTACGACGGGCTGCGAAATGGCGTGGCACGTTCTTTGAGCATAGCCGGTCTTAGTTTGATTAAAAAAAACAAGCACTGGACGGAGAAATTGCTACAAGCTCTCCTGCGACAGAAGACTTCGAATACTTTCAAATGCATTCAAACTCTTGGCTCCATATATATATATATATATATATATATATATATATATATATATATATATATATATATATATAGACGGACGGATTAAATAAATATTTTATTGTTTTGTTTCCTATAGTGCATTATTCTCGAAGTCTATAAATATATATATATATATATATATATATATATATATATATAAATATAAATATATATATATATATATATATATATATATATATTTCTCTCGCACTCTAGTATTTTGATTCAAACGAAAACAACACATTGTCCATTACGCATTCGCCTATTACGAGTCGAAAACGAAAGACACCTTCTTTTCTCCTAATCCGATGCACTGACCCTCCCTCATCCCCTTCTGAAAGCTTTGTGCAGATAATGGCTTGTACTGCCTCGACGATCGGAGACACTGCAAGCTTTCTGTACCTCTGCCATCTTTTTGCACTGCCTCTGTGACCGATCCATATTTCTTCGAGTAGCCATACAATGCGATGACTTTATATTGTGACCTCAATATTTTGTGATCTGGGACGTCATTATGGCGTCTTATGGTGACGTCATCGTGTAAAAATTATTTTTTAGATTACTCGCGTTGACGCCGCTGACGCTGATTGTATATGATGGCGTTTTATGCGGCATCTAAGGCTGTCTCTTCAATTATGAGTGTTGGTAACGAATGCTTCAGCTCTCTAGATGGATAAATGAGATAGAACGCCTTCTGTGCTCCGAATAAGGAAGATGCAAACGTCTCACTCTAAAAAGAGCGATCACAAATTAATTGAAAAGCACGTGAGCAGCCGTGTACAATAAGCTGTCTTGTAGCGCACAGCTTTGTGAGCAAGGACAGTGACCTGCTGATCTTAAGAGCGGGATCGAGGAAAACATCTGGAAGATCATCTTGCAGGAGATACTTCGAATGATCTGACACTGTTGATAGCAAAGACAAGCTCACTTCTCTCACAGTTTGCCGCCGGCAACTGTACCGATTGGTTCTCCCACTGCCGCCGCAAACTTCTGAACCGAGAGCACGAAGAGTAAGGTGGTAAACCTCCTTATACCGAGGTCGGTAAGAGTGTCATTTCGGTCGCTAACTGAAATCTTTATAATTTTAATTGACCTTTTCAACAACTTGTATTCGCCAAGTAGTCCCTTTGTGCAAGAGAAGCACTGAAATAATAGTCGAATAATACCGCCGTACAAAAAAATTAGTAATCTTGAACCTGAGAAAGTATAACCGCAGCTTTATGCTGCACCAGCGAAAAGTAGAGCCAATCGTCACGTCTGAAATAAAAAAAGTGCAAACACGAGTGCTATGCTTACATTGGATAAAAGTGACTCAATGTTATGGACAGTGGCAGCAGCAGAGTTTTCAAGTTATCACCTTTGTCATTTGCCAGAGGCAGCACTGCAATTTAATTACGTGGCACTATATGCATAACACGTTTCATTGCTTTGAGATTAGAATACATGGTGATTTACAGACTTGACATTGTGAGAAGCGAAATACTTCGTTATATCGAGAATTTAGTTATAGAAAGGTTTTGTGTGGAGGGCCCAGATGCTGTCTTTGTTAATGATCACCTTTCGTCGGATAACAATGAGCTCTTTCCTAAAGCACTTGTTCTCAAAAAAGAGAAACAGTAAGCGTTTCAATGTACTGATAAATGTCAGATAAAAGCAAGGAAATGTACTGATACCAGAGTGTTTCGCATAAAATCAGAAGTCAAGCTCTCCATTATCTCCAAGATATAGTTCAACTTTTGCATTTGTAGCGTCTGTCAAAACGCAGGATATCGTATATTTCACCGTTCGAACTCTCATCATGGCTGTCTGAAACAATCGGGACGTTTGTTCACTTTAACGCTCGAAGTACAAGATAAAATATCATAATATTACCACATTTTTATCAGCCACGGCTCACCAGTTTTCTATTATCTGCATCAGTAAAACGTGGCTTAGAGACTATGAAGGGAACCTGTTTAACTTTCCTTCTTATTCCTCTGAATACTGTCTTCGAAGTGACTATGCACATAATGGAGCAGCTATTTTTAGATCATCAGGCTTTCACTATCACAGGCGACTGGACTTGAGACTAAATATCCCTGGTGGCGAATCCGCATGGATCGAACTTTATGAACCACATTTTTCGGAAGATAGTACGAATTTAGTTGCTTCCTGCATTTCTTGCTTGCCGTCGTCCCCTGTCGTGGAGTTTTGCCTAGCTTTAGAAGAGGTGTTGAATGTTGTCATTGGAATGGAAGCGCGTGATTATTTTAGGAGACATGAACATCAATCTCCTTGATAACACCAACGCAAAGGTTTCAGAATACATTTCCTGCTTTGGTAAGATGGCTATGAGTTCGTCATAACTGCACCCACTCGTGTTCCACTTCATGGTAATGGCACTATTATACAACACATTTTGTGTAACTTCATTAGTCCACCTGAAGCAGCCGTCATTGAGGTGCCTGTCACAGATCATTATACTATTTATGCAAACCGTCACAAAGGCATTTACAGTAATATTAAAACAACTCGAAGCTTCAAGAATAAACTAAATACTGCTTTATTCATTAACCTCATTGAGCAGTGTAATTGTCGTCAGTTAAGAAGTGCGAAAATTATGAAGTAGCCTATCAACATTTTCCTCCATTATTTCAAATTTAGTCATGGCCGCTTCTACAGTAGTAATAAGCAAAAAAAAGTACCTTGTCTCAATTCGTTGTTTACATGTCACCTTATAAAATGTCTGCGGAATAAGGATAACTTATACAAAAAGTCGAAAAAGTCTCCTTTCAATGTCAATCCTCAGAAGCTTTATAAATAATACTCAAACACATTAGCTATGTTACTTAAAGCAACTAAAGTAAAATACTTCGAAAAGATAATAAAGCGAGCGGGAAATGACGTTAAGAAGCAGTGGAAAATTGTAAAAGTATTTGCTTGGCAGGGCCACGGTACATTTAGACATAACCTTAATTCACTCAGAAAAGTGTATGATCGAAAACCCATCGAATATTGTGAACTCTTTCAATGACTCATTCGGCATTGATATTTCTCAGTCAACAGCATCTCTCGAATACACTTCCTCACGATTATTACATTCATTTTTTCTTTATCCAATGTCACCTGAAGAAGTGTTCAGCTTTATTAATAGTATTAGGAATACAAGCGCTGGTCTCGATAAGTTCTCTGCTGCTCTCAAAAAACTCATAGCTCATTTGATCTGTGATATTTTATATTACAATATAAATCTTGTATTTGAGACTCGGGTTTTCCCAACAGCCCTGAAAAGGAAAAATTATTCCCGTCTTTAAAATAGGCGTGAAGCGTTTAATCTCGAATTACCGAGCCATATCACTTCTCTCATTTTTCAGTGAAGTCATTGAAAAGCTTTTAAGATGTTATTTAGACAAGTTTTATATTCTTTCTAATAAGCAGTTTGGCTTCAGTCCCGGTTAGCCAAATGAACTTGCCATGATATCCCTAACCGACAAAATAAATCTGCTATTGACAACAGTTGTGTTGTTGGTGATGTCTTTGATGACTTTTAAAAGCATTTGACTTTATTTCCCTCGTCATTTTATTTTAGAAATTACAGTCCATTGGTGTATCTGGCATCTCATTAGAACTGAGTTGTAGCTATCTGCGTGATTGAAACAGTTGGTATATATCTCCGGTACCTTTTCCAACCCTAAAATGATCAACATCGATGTTCCGCAGGGTTCGATTTTGGGCCCACTTTCATTTTTAATTTACATCAATGATCTTCCTCATTGCCTCGCTCATTCGTCCTGCATTCTCTATGCGGTTAACACCACTGTATTAACGCCACATGACGAGGTAGTCTGAATCCTGTTTAAATGAAACACTGACCTGAAAAACATCATTGAATGGTTCAATAGGAATAAACTAAATATAAATGCTAAGACGTTAAAATTTGCAGTATTTTGTCACCAAATCAAATTATAACTAAAAACCTTTCTGTCTACGCAAGCGACTCTCAAATACACTCTAATTTTAGTACAATGTTTCTCGGGGTCAAGCTTCACGAGCATTTAAAATTGAATTCCAATGTTCTACAGCTTACACGGAAAGCCGCATATGCCATTCGAGTCTTGCTAAATGTTCACCCCCTTTTTTTCGTTTTGAGATAATATTATCACTGTACAACGCTTTCTTTCATAGCAACATAATCTCTTGGATTTCAACATGAACAAGCACGTATGTTACTCATTTATCACCCATTCAACATCTTCAAAACCAAGCATTGAGAATAATAACATTCAGTAGCTTCATGTCTAATGCATCATCCTTGCTCGTTCACATAAAACTTTATCAGTTCAGAAGCTGGGCAAGTATTTTTCGGCATTGCTATCTACAAATTCGTCAATAGAAAACTTCCCATTCCTTTTACCCAAGCCCAGGACCAATTATGGCAAATTTACCGTGAAACTTTTTGTCTGTATTCTTGTGGAAATTGTTACCTTTGGATATAAAAAGTAATTTTCTTGTAATGTTTCAAAAAAGCTCGCATTCGCTCTCACTAAACTGATAATGCTTACTAATATAAAAAGTTTGTTATTGCATTTTTTGTTCTTGTGTGTTTATCTGCATTTTTGTATGCATTGTGATTATTTGTATTTTATATAACTCAATTTATTTTCCTGGCCGTCATAATGCTTGCTTTTACACTGAGTGAATGTTATTGCATATGGTATTAGTTTTTTGTGCTCATCTGCACATTTCCTACATCTTTTCTCGCTGTATTGTACTTTTATGTACAGTTATGCGCTCTAATTTTGGTATACCCTCCACTGTTTGCTATTGTGTTGTAACTCTAATGAGTGATTTTTTAGAAAGTCTCACTCACAGTTTTGCAACTTTGAGACCTCCTTCTGTATTTCTAATCAATCATCTCATGCAATGTATGACTTGTATTTTCATTTCAAATAAAATGAAAAGATAAAGTTCAATGCGTCAAAGTTTACCCATATATATATATATATATATATATAGAGAGAGAGAGAGAGAGAGAGAGAGGAGAAAATAATGTGTAGTTGGCTGGCGACGTCGGAAAACACGTTGTGTGTTGGAGTTGTGAAGCGATCTCACTAGCGAATGATTTCGTATGGCTTGGTAAAACTGTATTGATAGAATTCCGAAGGCGTGTACAGTAGCACACGGCAGGCCACTCCCATGACGGGATTGTCTGGCCGAGACCTCTGCTGCATGGAAATTCCTCTGGACAGCCCAAAGCTGTGCCCGTATGTCCGTATTCCACACAGCAGAGCCCTACTTGCTGGTCTACGCTATATCAATACGATATATCGAGAGCACGTGATATATTGGATCCACATAATTATCACATTCACGCGGCTGCTCACACTTAAGCGTTTGTACTTGCCAAGCACGGGCCTTCACATCAGTTTTTCAAATGGCACGGAAAGTGCCTCTTTTATGCCCCGCGACATGTGAAAGTTGCTCACCTCTAGCGGCGAAGCTCGTCTCGGTCAAAACTTCGGGTCCGGCTAACGTCGTAGGTCGTAGTGGCATTTACCTGCAGAGAGCGGGTAAATCTTATACGCCACTCTTACATTAACTCAGTCTACTCTCACAACTCAGCACTACGCCCACTAAATTTCCTGCCACTCCTCACACTTCTTTCAACCACTTCATGCCACACTATTCCCACTTGATTGAACCCGCTTCATTCAAGCCCACTGCTCGTCATCAGCTTCGCTGTTTTGTAAGTGCCCGCCAAGCGAAGTTGGCTGAATTTTTTCTTCGAAACTGAAGTTGTCTGCTTGAGAAGCACAGCAAACCACGTGGTCAAGAATTCTCTGCTACTGAAGATTTACGGCTTATTTTAGTCTTCACGTTCAAGCCTAACGAGCCTTTATTTTATCACACTATTCCCGGCCTGGCTTGGCTGCAACGTCAGCACTTTATGCGTCCACAGGAAATTGAAAATATGACCACCTCCTCATTGCAGTAACACCTTCCCTTCTCAGCATTATCTGAATGCTATAATTGAACAACCTATATTATTATTATTAATATTATTATTATTATTATTATTATTATTATTATTATCTCCGGCCCAGAAAAGAAGTATTTCATACGGAACTTCAGGTCAACACAACGCTGAGATCTACAACCGCAAGACTATGTCCGCAATCAGGCGTGCTCCGGTTGAACGTCAGCAGAACATGACATGCCCAATGTTTGTTTTTTGCATGCTCTAAGAAAAGACGGCTTTGTCACATGCATTCATAGAGTTTCGCGCAACCAAAGTAAGTTCAGACCAGTATGAAGGCTATGGGGGTCATTTTATAAGCGATGCACTTCGATAGGCACTGTCGTGTACATGCATGAACCTCACCTTTACAATAATAAAAAGTCTTTTAGTTAAGAATCCGAGTGTTCTAGTGGTTCAGCTCCCTGTGTTTGATATCCTTGCTTTTTGGCGTTTCAAGACCACCAAATAATTACGAGAGACCCCGGGGTGACGGACTACAGAAATGTCGACCACCTGTTGTTTTTAACGAGCACTGTCCACAATTTAATACCTTAACAGCCTGTTTACTCAATTCGCCGGAAAACGTAAACGCTTTACTTGTCTTGTGTCATCTTTCCCGCTGTATAACTTTGCATTTTTTCAATATGTCAAATTTTCATTATTTTAGACAATCTTCAAAGAAATAGCTGCAATTATGTTATAGCTACGGGCGAAAAAGCAATACAAGAAAACAATAAATCCAGTAGAAGCTGCCTCGACGTTTTATTATAAGTAAGCAACTTCTTGCTGTTAATAATTCAGAGTCAATCAAATAAACAGAAGTGGTGTGCTTTACCAGCTACGCCATATTAAACCCTACGTAACGCATTTGTGCAACTTGGACCATGAAGAGCCCAATCTAGCGTTAAGCAAATTATTCACGGCGCCTCGGCATTTTGCGAGTAGGGCTACGCAAGTTAGTCGGTCAATCTAACAAGATTGACCATCCTACTGGGACTATGGTTTAAAACTGATCAAAAACAATGCACACACAAGCGTACAGTGACGTTGAGAGCCCGCCAATTTGCATACAGAGCGAAATTTCCATTCACCTATCAGAAGCGGAGCGTCGCCGTCCTCGATTTTTTGTTTCGTTTTGTTTCCCTGGGATGATGGCTCATACCCACTCAGGGGGATTGGCCAAGAAAGTCTAGTGCAGTTTTTCTGTGATCATTTTAACTATGTGTAATGAATTGGTATTAAAATAAGACTAATGTAAATAAACAACATAAAAAGAGCAAACGAAAAAAAATCAAGTTGAGAAATCTCGAGATTTGAGGTGTTATGATTACAACTCAGCTGCGTTTACTTAACTCTGCCCTGGAGACTAATGAATAATTTTTTTGATTGAAGATCACAAAGGTATACGCTTGGTTGCCTGAATATAATCGCAAACGGCATTGAAAGCATCCCTGTGGCAAGGTCCCAAAACTGAGGCCCCAAAGCTTAGCGCCGTTTCCGCCGTCAATCTAACGCCTATTTTCAGAAATGGCATAACTAGTAACCTTTTTCGAAGTATATGGTAGCGGCGAAAATACAAAAAATATTGATCTAGTGATTCCATTTCTCCGCAGAATGCGCAGAGGGGTGACGTAGTCTGACCAGTTCTGTGTAGATACAGGTTTAGGGGGGGAGGGACACGACATCGAAATTTAGCAATTAAAACTTCGAGCTTTCTGGACTGACTCCAGTGGGGTTGCCATGGAAACATGAGGTGGTTATAGTCTGTCCATGTAGTTAATTTTCTATCGTATCAGTGGAGATTGCGGATTTTAGATATCTTATTGCCGTGATATATTCAACATCTGGCAGTATGGACAAAACTGGCCCATCAAGTGCGGCTCGTGCTAAGGAATCGGCCAATTCATTTAATCTTAATCCACAGTGTCCCGGAACCCATAGTAATCTCAGGAGTATCAACGGCGGGGATACTAATGTTTTGAATGCGCTTAGAATTCGAGAGTTCTCTGAAGCTGTCAGAGCTGCACAAACTGAAAGGGAATCCGTCATTATGACTGCGTTGTTTTGATTTGATGGAAGTTTTCGAAAAGATAAAATAATCGCCATGAGTTCCGCTTCAAAAACTGGAGTAAAATCAGGCAGTCTCACTGAAAAGGACCAGTCAAGCAAATCAGAGGCATCGCCTACACCTGCCTTTTGATTATTTACGGAAGCATTTTTGGCTATTACATTTTTAGTTTCTGCAGGCTCCTAGTAATCTTGTCAATAGTCTCATTAGTCTTAGTCAATAATTGTCATTAGTCTTAGTCATTATTTGTCATTAATTGTGATTAGTCAGTTTTGAGTCAGTCTCAATCACATTCAATTACATTTCTATTGTTCTCGACCAATGGCATCTTCTTCTTCTTCTTCTTCTTCTTCTTCTTTTCTTCTGCTTTGTCCGGTGCCTCGTGAGAAGAATCTCAGCCTATTAATAATATGATGATGATGATGATGATACTCGTTATTCTGGCCCACACCCACAAAGACGGGATCGGCCAAGAACCGAATGGCAGGATGTTTAATTAAAAGGCTATGGTTTTACAAACACAAAGTAATTTTGGACTGAAAAAATTATATAGAGAGAAAAACGTAAAATCGAAAAATGAGTATATCTGAGCTGGGAAAATGAAACGTCGGGAATTTTAATCGTCTTCGTCGTCTTTGTCGATTCACCAAAGTAAACACTCCGAGCTTGATTATTTCTTCTAAAGAGGGGGGGTAACAATTCACTAAATACTCCGTCATATTCGTCAATTTTGTCTAAATTAAATAGATTTAAACATATCTATTCAATCAAGTTGCCCCGTTCTATTCAACAACTCGAATTGTTCTTTCGGAAGGCTAAAGCGTCGCGCACCCGGCCCAGTTCTTGGTTTTTTAACATTGGAGCTCACCGAAACCCTCTTGTGGCGTTAATATAAAACTGTCATCACAATGAACGGCCTCAATCTTATAGAGCATCTCTCGTTGCCTAGCAACGCTTTGGAGGAATCAAAGTAGGAGAGAAAAATGGAAGTGGGTTGGAGGAACAGAAGAGGCAAATAAAATGAAATATTGGTCGCGTATTTGCATGCTTTCCTGCAAAGTACGTCGAAATACGATCGTCCCCTGTCTAGAGAGATAGAAAAAATAACCCGTTTATGAGAGAAGATCGGTGAGTGGGATCCTTAGTCCGAGATCCTATTGTCTCGGGCCGCCCTCCTCACACGTTTCACGAGCGCCTCTTGGGTCTTCAGATCCGAGCAGGACCCTTGGGCCTTGGGATCCTTCAGACCCTTGCATGTTGTGTTGTGTCTTGGCCTGCAAAGGGAGATTGTGTGGAGATTCCCAAATCTTCTGGTTAAAGGTGGCTGTTTTATTGGCGCAGGACCTGCACTGTGGCGCGTGTGTGTCGGGATCTATCTTAGACAGTATGTTTAAAATATGCATCCCAGGATAGGGTCTGCAGGTGACGCCGCGCTACCTGTGATTCCTTACTGAGGTTCTGCCCAGGGGGCGGAAGATTCTGTCTTTCAAGTCGTTGGTGTTGCGAAATTTCGTGTGCTACGTGAGACTTGGCGTTATCTGGCAGTAATGTGAAGAAATGAATTTTTTTAGAACGGTGAGCTACTGGTAGGTGACAGCACCGTGCCGTTTAAGCGAAGCGTATAGGAAACACTGCTATGTCGTTGATAGCATCGCATGGTCAGCGTAGCGTAATAAAGAGTGCCGTCTTTATAATTGCGTATTTATGAATTTTAAAAATAAAGATACAAACTACCTAGCATTGACGTATTGATGCTGCGTGTCAAATATGCGTTACCTTTGCTGTTTGATTGATATTTCACCAGTACAAAAACAGATACCAAATTTAGATAGGTGGGCGTTGAGTACGAGCCTAAACTGTCTCCGGGTGGCTGAATCGTTACACAGATGGACAGACAGACAAATATTTCTGCGTTGAAGTATTCCAGAAACACTATCGTCCTTAAAATTTTGTAGGGAAGGGGCATTCGAACCTGAGTACTCACGGTCGAAGAAACGCAAGCGTCGGAACTACTTGGCTATCAGAGTACTTTATTGCAAACACTCTCGACAAATTTATGCCTTTACTTTTATGCCCTGCGTATTTGTATATATATATATATATATATATATATATATATATATATATATATCTTGCTAGTATGCCTTAAGCGTTGAGTCCGCGGCGCGTTCATTAAAAGAACAAACACAGGTCAAGCGCTCAGCGATCCGAATCGGAGCTATCACGAGTACGAACCACGGACCTCTTACTCGTCTTTGGCAGGCACTGCTGATTGCACCCTATCCATTCTACAAATCACTCCCCCGCAAAAAAAAGGAGCCATCCTGGCGACCTGAGGCACAGGTACGACTGCTGGGTCATAGTGCGGCTTCCGTCGGTCGACATGAACAGTCTCACGACCGCGACGGCGGCGGACTGTGGATGACTCTACGGGCTCGACAATATAGTTTACCGGGGATGCTTGACGCTGGATGTGGTAGGGGCCTTCATACTTAGGCAGCAGCTTTGAAGAAAGGCCTGGAGCTGAGGAGGCAACGCGAAGCCACACCAATGTTCCCGGCAAATAGGACTGGGGTTGCAGGTTGGTGTCATGGCAGTCCTTTTGAAGTGCTTGGTCTTGTGTAGTTAACGAACGTGCTGGCTGCCTGCATTCTTCCGCATAGGTGGCGACTTCTGAGAGAGTTGCAGACTCTGAAGTTTCCGGACGCGACAACAGAACCGTATCCATAAATGAGGTGGGTTAATGGACATATAGAAGAAAGAAGTGAGAAAGTACATTCGTGGACTGAGTGGCGCCGTTGTACGCATAGGTTACAAATGGTAGTATGCGGTCCCAGTTGGTGTGGTCTGCAGATACATAGATGGGCATCATGTCGCCTAATGTGCGATTGAAGCCTTCAGTCATGCCATTGGTTTGGGGATGGTAAGCACTGGTCGTTCGATGAACAACATTGCATTCGCGCAGGAGGCCTTGTACAGCTTCTGAGAGGAACGTGCGTCCGCGGTCGCTGAGTAACTCGCGAGGAGTGCCATGGTGAAGAACAAGTTTTTGAAGAAAAAATAAGCCGACTTCACGTGATGTAGCCTCTGGCAGCGCGGCAGTCTCAGCATATCATGTCAAATGATCAATGGCGACAACCACCCAGCGATTCCCGTCAGGTGTGTATGAAAGTGGGCAGTATAAGTCAATTCCGATGCGATCGAAAGGTCGGGATGGGCAGGGCAATGGCTGAAGTGGTCCAGTGACGGCATGTGGTGAACTCTTCCGGCGTTGACATTTTGAGCATGAACGTACGTATTGGCGGACAAATGGGTACATTCCACGCCAGTAGTGCTGCAGCCGGAGGCGTGAACGTCTTTATTACACCAGCGTGGCCGCATTGGAGGTCCGCATGGAACGAGGCGCAAATATCAGCACGTAGATGGGTATTGAAGTCTTTTGAATAAACCACGAAGTCATCCAGATAGCAAAGGCAAATATGCCACTTGAGACCTCGAAGTATGTTGTCTATAAGACGCTCGAATGTGGCGGGGCATTGCAAAGGCCGAACGGCATCACGTTGAATTCATACAAGCCGTCAGGAGTTACGATCGCAGTTTTGGGGCGGTCGGCTTCATCGATAGGTACCTGCCAGTACCCCAACCGAAGATCCAGCGAAGAGAAGAACTAAGCTCCTTGCAAACAGACGAGCGCGTCATCAATTCTGGGAAGCGGATAGACATTTTGCGCGGGATTTTGTTAAGGCGCCTCTAATCAACACAGAAGCGGATACTACCGTCCCTCTTTTTCACGAGCCCCACCGGGGATGCCACGAAACTTCGGGACGGCTGTATGACTCCCCGACTAATCATGTCAGTCACCTGGTCTTCAATAACCCGACGTTGAGCTTGAGAGACGCGGTATGAACGCTGGCGCAGGGGTGCATGGCTGCCGGTGTCTATAGGATGAGTGATCGAAGTTGTTCTGCCCAAGCTGGGTTGCTCATAATCGAAAGACATCCGAAAGCCGCTGAGAAGCTTCAAGAGTTGGGTCCGCCGAACGCTGGGAAGGTCCGAAGCAATAACTGGAAGGAAGACATCTGGGTTAGATGTGTTGGCCGTGGTATCGATATTAACGTTCGCGACATGGAGGCTTGCTGTGTGACCAGGTAGTGAGTTAGGGCAGACTGAATCAATGTCCTCAAGTTTCCCTATACATTCTCCGCGGAACATAGTGGTTGGGAACAAAAGCAGGTTCGTGACATAAAAGGTTGCGGAGGAGTTTTCAATCGTGATAAGAGCAAATGGGAGAAGAAAGTGCTTACGGGAAGTGAATTTCGCTGACAACGTAAACAAGGCGGTACAGAAAGCATAGTTCGCAGAAGATTGGCACAATAGCAGACGACAAAGGTGGGATGTCAGTGTCATCGGCGATGACGACATGAGAAAAAGATGAATTGGCAGGAGCGATGTCCGAAATTGCTGATAATTCCAGCTCGGCACGGGCACAATCGACAACTGCATGATGCATGCAAAGAAAGTCCCAGCCCAATATAACGTCATGCGAGCAGTGCGGAACGACGACGAATTCAATCACATACAAAACATCGTGAATGAGTAGACGAGCTGTGCACGTGACGGAAGGTTGGATGTGATGTGCAGTCGCCGTACGGAGAGAAACACCAGAAAGCGGAGTCGTAATCTTTTTCAACTTGCGGCACATTGCTTCACTCAACATGGACACAGCAGCTCCAGTATCGACTAAGGCGGACACGGCAACACCTTCAATGATGATTGGGATTTCGTTTGCAGGTTGGGAATGTGGCCTTGTAGATTTTGACAGTGGCGCAGTTCTTGCCTCGGGAACTGCAGTGGTCAGTTTTCCGTGTGAACGGGCGCGGTGCGTCGAAGCATTGGCGATAGCGAACGCCGGCGCGAGGAGGGTGATTGAGACGAGTGGGAGGTGCGGCGGTTCGACGATGAGGTGTTTGAAGTAGCGTGGGAGGGTATTGGCTGTTGCGGATCTGTATGGTCGTAGCTGTAATTGGCTTCAATGGCAGTTGAACGAGGAACGCAGCGGCGGCAGAAACCCTCGACATGCCTGGGTAGACCACAGTAATAGCATATTGGTCGGTTGTCCAGTGTGCGCCAAGGATTATTGGGAAGGGTGGCAGGACGTCGATAAAGTGGGAACTTGCGGGCTTGTCAGCGCCCGCGGTACGTAGAAGCCATGAGGGCGTTGAGGAGGGCCTGTGCTGTATGGCACTGCATGTGAAGGTCTTCTCGCGACGTCGGCATAGGTCAACGGCACTGATACAAGCAGTGGCTGGTGCGTAGGCGGAAGAGCTTCGGATACTTGCTCCTCAATGGTTCGGCACAGTGACGAGGGGAGTCCATGACTATTACTAGGGAGACAGGGCGCAATAGACAATTGGCGGGCAACATCCTCGCGGATTAACTGTTGTATTTCGTGCGTCAATACTACCGGATCAGGAGAGATTGCGCCAACGGTCAGTGCTTACGTGCTGGTCGTGTCGAAACTGTGACGTCGCGTGGAAATGCGCTGCTTTCACAACTCGTCGTAGCTCTGACAGTGCTGAATGATGTCTGCGACGGTTCCAGGAGTTTTCGCCACAAGCATGTGGAACGCATCGTCCTCGATGCCCTTCATGATATGCTTGACTTTGTCGGCATCGGACATGGCCGGATTGAAGCGCCGGCAGAGGCCTACGACGTCCTCAATGTAAGAAGTGAAACTTTCTCCTGCCAACTGGGCACGATTACGCAAACGCTGCTCCGCGCGGAGCTTGCGCACTGCCGGTCGGCCGAATACGTCTGCGAAGGTCGTTCTGGAAAAGGCCCATGTGGTAATCTCAGCTTTATGATTGTTCAATCAAAGCTCCGCGACACCCCTGAGGTAGAAGTGGACGCGACTGAGTTTGTCGTTATCGTCCCACCGGATGTTGACACTCACTTTTTCAAACAAAGCGAGCCAGTCCTCGACGTTCTGTTTATCAGTGCCGTTGAATAGAACTGGGTCGCGCTCCCTCGGAATACCGGGGCAGCGGAGAGCGGGGGGCGTGGCAGCATTCGGCTGTGCTGCAACGTCATCAGGCACGATGGACGGTGGAGGTAAAGTCCGTCTACGGAGTTACAGGTTCAAAAAGAGAACCAGCACTCTCCATCACTTGATAGTACGCGTTGAGATTTGAGTCCGCGGCGCGTTTATTAAAAAAACGAACACAGATCAAGCGCTTAGCGATCCCAATCGGAGCTATCACGAGCACGAAACACGTCCTATTTCTTGTCTTTTGCAGGCACTGCTAATTGCACCCTATCCATTCTACAAGATATATATATATATATATATATATATATATATATATATATATCACAAGAAAAAAGTCCGTGACACACCTGTACAGGGATTCAAACCAGTGATCCCTCGTGGTGCCTCCTGATGAATTCCATTGGCGGATACAGAGTGGCCGACAAACTCTCCGCCAGAACACTCCTCCCTGGTGGAAGGTAGCACGCTGTGGAAGCTACATAACGGAAGCACCTGCCTGCTACCACGACAAAAAATAGATCGTGCTTAGCTCATACTTTTGTCATTAGCGTTGCAAAAATGATTGAATTGTGGAGTTTAAAGTCCCAAAACCACCATGTGATTATGAGAGACAACGTAGTGGAGGGCTCCAGAAATTTCGAGCGCCTGGGGTTCTTTAACGTGCACAGAAATCTGAGTACGTGATTATACATTTCCGCCTCCATCGGAAATGCAGCCGCAACAGCCGGGATTTGATCCCGCGACCTGCGGGTCCACAGCTGAATACCTTAGCCACTAGACCACCGTGGTGGGGTGGCGTTGCAAAAATATTCACTGCTTCATTTGTTATGAAACTCATACAGTCGCGGGAAGTCGTAGGTAAAATACAGTTATTGTTAGTTTTGCAAAAATTTTGGCAAAAAATATATCTTTTTTTTTTCATTCTTTAGAAGGCACATCCTTTTTAGCAAATTTGTTTTTTAGCCAACCTCGAGCAGCCAATGAACGACGGCGACCGCTTGTTTGAACGTCATCTCCACGTCGTGCGGAATACACAGGCCCTCTTCTGCAAAGCTCGTCAGTGATACGTGCAAGGTGAAATACGTGCAAGGTGAAATAAAACCATACGTGAGACATGACATGCTAATAATTCACCGTGATGTCACACATCGTCAAAGACGCGTTTGGATCCCCATAACGCAACACCTTATGAGCGGTGGCTGCAGCCACAACTCCGCGAACCTCCGTGCCGCTAACAAGTCGGCGACTCCTAAGCGAGCGATGTCGATCAGCTAGAGCAACCGAACGCGAGACCAAACACGGCTGGGCCAGCGGAGAGTCTACCGCCAGCAAACTTCGAACAGGAGAGCGAGAGTAGGCTTGGCCGCCGCCACAAACAGTGCCAAGCTGGTTTGGAGCTAGCGCTGAAGAAATCGACGGTAATGCGGCCCTTTTCCACAAACTCGAGCGAGTGCAGCGCACAAACGCGAGTCCGCCTTTGCCGCCAGCGGACGGCGCTAGCGAAAGCCCCGCCAGCCCATGCTGGTGCACTTACAGCGCACGACATACTACAACCAAGCTCTTTACGAGAACCCGCAACGTGTTTTCGATGACTGCCAACACAACTACGTGGTCTCAACCCATTATCGTCAGCCCGGAGCTCATCGCGGGCGGCGAAGATAGGCGAGCACTCGATGAGCGAGCGTACGGGAGGCCGATGGCAATGGCGGCTAATTTCCAGGCGGTCGCAAAGCACAGGCGAACTGCAGACGCCGAAGCTGACCTTAGTGATGCATTTCGTGCGTGCGATATACAACACCACAGCCCGTTGCCGGCAATCGCGATCCGTATCGCACACGCGACAAGTAGAGTAGCATAAAGAATGATAACCTACTTGCCTTAGAATCCAGTGCTGCTTTTTGCCCTGAGTCGGACTGAAGTATATATCGGATAGGCGTGCTGACTTCTCAGCCGCCATATTGGCCTCCCCAACTGCTGCAGTCGTGTGTTGGTCGTGACTATCTTGAAGCCAGAGATATACAGCGCGGCGTGGTGACGTGTCGAAGCTTGCTCCAGACTTCATGGGTGAAGCGAAACGCAAAAGCAGCAGCCCACGCTCATCCAAGCGTACACACAAGCACCACGTCGTAATTCTTAGATCGTCGAATCTAGGCGGCCGTGGTCGAGCACTCCGAGCGCAACACACCGTGAACTGTTGCCGGCAAAATACGGAGAAAGACTGACTCAGCAGAGGAGGAGAAGGACATGTGTTTGGTGAAGAAGGATGGTCAGCCACCTTGGCAACGCTTTTTGCGCTGCTTGCAATCCCCGGGCGGTTCATCTTTTTGGAGAATAAGTGGTGTCACGCTGCACGCTTCCCTCTGTTGCTGCTCCTCAATGGTCTATCCGTTCATCGCGCGCGTCGAGCACTGCGCTGCAAAGCGCCGCCCTGCGTCTAGCACTGCGCTGCAAAGTACGACGAGTCCGATCTAATACAGACACTTTACTTGCCTTGCACGGCTCTCTAACAAAGCAGAACGACTGTTCCCGTGTCAGGGCGAAGCAAAAGGTTTCTGCTCTGAGAAAGGTACCTCGAGTCTTTGCTGCACACTCTCGTGTGTTGCGTTACAGACGCCTAATGGGTACTCCAGAGTCGCAAAAGTAAGAAATATGACGTAGAGGGCACCTCGCAATGCTACTTACTGTTGGTACATATGAAACGTTTTTTAAAGATTCAATGCTAAACGTGCACGACTTTTGAGAGAAGAATCGACTTTTGAGAGAAGAGGCGTAAGCTACGAATAACTGAAAATTTGGATGTAACTGAAGAATATCTGGAAAAAATATCTTTTCACTAATGTTCCTTGCGTTAGATTGAAGTCATGCCAATGACGTCATCAATAATCAGTTCGTGAACATGATGACGTCATCGGATAGCGCGGTCACTGGCACAGCTGTTAACAGATGTATGCATAGCATTTTTTTCGAGCCTACTGATGACACTGAGATTTCTCGTACTTTTTGGGCCTAAAAAACAGCAATGCTGTTGATGCAGATGGCATTCAAATCAGACCAATAAAATTTGTAATTGACGTCATCGCAATCCACCTTGCATTTGTGTTTAATCTTGTTCTAGAAACTGGCCATTTTCTAAGTGCTATGAAGAAAGCCAGGGTCTCAGTGATTTTTAAAGGCGGTAATCAAAATGACTTCGGGAACTACAGGCCTATTTCTATTTTGTCCACCTTTTCTAAGGGTTTGAAGAAGGTGATCTCAGCTAGAATCAATAACATTCTGTCTGACTGTCAGCACGGATTCCGCCCAGGCAGGTCGACAGAGACGGCATTGTTATGTCAAAAGGAGCTAATAATTAATAACATTAATGCAGGAAAACTAACTTTAGGTATATTTATAGACTATAGCAAGGCATTCGATCGCTTAAATTATGAAATTTTAATAAGAAAGCTTGACAGCTGTGGTATTCGGGGCGTGGCAAACTTGTTGTTTCGATCATATCTCTCCAGGCGGACTCAGTGCATTGCTATTGAAAATTTCTGCTCTTCATATTGCGAAATTAAATCGGGAGTACCGCAGGGTAGCGTATTGGGACCGACCTTATTTAATGTCTATGTAAATGACATTGCTGAAATTGTTAGTGATGCATCCATTGTGCTGTACGCTGACGATACAAGTTTCTTTGTCTCTGGTTATGAACTTGATGATCTGTCGCAGAAATCTCGCAATATTCTTTCTAATATGTCGGCGTGGTCTCGTAATAATGCTCTAACAATTAACAGCTCAAAATCGAAAGCCATATTGTTCAGGGCGAGAGGCAGCCAATCTTGTTTCAATCAAGAATTATTCTTAGACGGTGCTCCCATTGAAATTTTGAGGAAATACAAAGTGTTAGGCGTTACGTTTTCAGAACACATGAATTAGACCGACCACGTTGAACAAATATCAAAATCACTGTCATCTGCCGCTGGTGCGCTGTCGCGCTGTCGGCATTTTTTTCCTGAGAAGGTGAAGTTGCAAATATATTACGCCTTGTTTGAATCACATCTTCACTATTGTGCGCTTGTATGGGCCACCACCACGAAAGCTAATATTCGTACTCTTCTTCAGCTTCAAAAACGCGCCCTTCGACAAATAGCCAATGTACCCTATTTTTATCCTAGCGCTCAACTTTTTCAAAAATATAATATAATACGTGCAACAAATCTTCATGAATACCGACTTTTATATTCATTTTGTTTCGGTTCCGACAATATCAAATCCTTCCTAAAACATACGTCACGACTCGAATACAAAAAAAGTGACTCGCGCACTCGTAGCCAAGACAGATGGTTAGTACCATTTAGACGCACAAATTATCTTATGCAGTCACTACGACATAGCCCACCTTCGTTGTTAAACAAAGTGCAAGGGGAAACATTTACTTCAAATACTTTGACTCGCAAACAAATTAGACAATACTTTTGTAAATCGGAATGAACATATAAAAGACATCGTTAATACATTTTCGCAATCTCTGTTACATTATCTACTTCGCGCTCAGTGTTTCAATATACAAAGTATCATCATATTGTGCATCATGGTCATTTTTATAGCAGTGCTTTTCTTAGTGTTGTAAATACTATTGTTTCTTATGTATCACAATGTACTGTCACATCTCTTCTCACATATGTATTACATTTCTATGTTATTTTTAAGTACCATGTGTTCGTGGTAAATTACTAGTGTTATTCAACATGTTGCAAATTTCTAGTTTCAATTGAAATGGTGTATTTGCATATATGCTAAACATCTGTATTTATGTTGGTTTTAGTGTTACTGCTGCCATGTGAGGGCCTTAAGGCACATTCAAGTTGTACTTTGCAGCTTTTCGCCTGAAGGACCCCCAACAATTTCGTTTGAAAATAAAAGCATTTGTTTCTTTCTTTTTTCTTCAATCCATAAAATAGTTGACGGTTCGAAAGTGCCAATATCGCAGTAGCTTATAATTGCGAAATGTGACCGCAGAAAACACACAGGAAAATTCACAGATCACAAAAAGCGGTTCGTGTTGACCATTTTGTGTGTTCTGTTTCACTTTTTAATGTGCTCTTTGCGGCCATTTTTCCAAATAATGTGTAAGCAATCGAACTACACTCCAGTCTTCCAAGTCTTAAAAGATATACGCCAACTTCTGACACGTGGAACCAAAAATTAATACCACAAAGTAACTCCCCCTTCATCTTTCTGAATAATTTGTAACACAGGAAGATGAAATCAAAGGGAAAAATTCAATTGTCAGTAGCCTACTACTGTGTTCGCTGTGAATAAACGCGCCTAAAGTGTTTTAGGTATCCCTTATTATAAAAAATTGTAGAGTGCTTCTTTCTAGTTAATTCTTTTCTTTTGCAGTTACGTGACTAGAACAGCTCATCGCGAATTCAAATGTTGTTCAACATTCTGATTTTTCTCGTATACGCACACAAAGTAGAACATAACGAAAGATTTCGTACTTTATCTGATATGTGGTGTTTTTGACAAAAGGGTCTATAACAGATAGAGCGAGATGTTATCATTTTTTCATTGCGCTCAGAGATGGTATATTTGAAATGGAATGCAATTAAAATGAATGTATTAGGCACTATAAAAAGTACTGATCTTAGATGGCAGGACAAGAAGCAGTTAAGGGGGTATGGTAGGGTAAACCCCCCAAAACAACGAATTTGCATTTTCGGCACCGGGAAGTCTAGTGTACTCTGCTAAACAAACCGTTGGAAGCCCAACATCGAGTGGCCACCCCAAGTGGTTTAAATGTCGCGCTGAAGTGCGCCGCTCGCGCTCTGGCGTAAGCAGTAAGCGCAAATAAAACATCGTTTTTCTCAAATGGCGTTTTCTGTACATTATTCAACTTGAATGTACCTTTCCTCAAACAGTTTTAATATATTTCGACGAAACTTTGTATGCGAGAAGTACAACATGTTGGAAAAAGTCTTAAATAAATTGCCGATTTGTTAAAATGTGAAGCTGTAACGAAAGTTCACAACAATACGCACCCTCCATCGTGTTGTGCAAGCAGTATTTTTATTTTTTTACATAAATTTTTGAAACTTATATTTCTTTAGTTTGTATATATCCTACGAGTCTCTACAACAACACGGCCGAATATGGGTACAACACTTTTGGTAGTTGTAGAGAAGAATACATTGAATAAGTGAACCCCCTTTAAAATTTGGGACTAGGCCTTAGAAGCAGAAGCAACACATGATTACAAAAAAGGTGTCACTTGTTACCCCGAGGCATTTTTTGTGAGCACGTCAAAATTTTGATAATACTTGCAGCCGTTTCTAAGATACTATGATAAAACTGACATATAAAATTTACCCTACTACATTCCCTTAAGCTCAAAAGAAGAGCTTAAGCAGTTTTAAAAGCTTTCCAGAGAAGCCGTGAACACGTGAGAGCTGCCGGCTGTGCAGGAGTTCACCTTTGTTTACAGCAAGGACAGCTCGTCGTTCAATCCGCTACGCCCACGATACCAAGGAGGACACCGAGAAAAACACAAGATGGCGTTAATTTTGTAGCAAAGTATTCCGCGTGGTAAATCCAAGTTCAAAATAAATGCTTCACAGAATATCACACTAACCGAACCTCAATACTGAGTATCAAAGTATGGTGAGCTATATAAATTTTACCTACAAAATATAGGTTTTAAGTTTCGTAGTACGCCAATTCATTTTATCAGTACCAAATGACTGTGTTTTTCCCGGTTCCTTTTGAAGTGGGCTTGGCTCTCTTTGAATACTTGGAATGAAGAGAGACCAGCAGATTCGACATCTACTTCGAATTTATTTATCATAATGCGCAAAATTGAAGTATTCCAGACAAAAAAGCAGCGCGCAGCGTGCCCAAAGTTCAATGCTAACTTCTGACACTTTCTCT
>NW_023608558.1:0-15853 GCF_013339725.1 Rhipicephalus microplus | reverse complement strand
AGCTAGCCCGCCTGCGTATCAAGAGCCAACAGACGGTCGACAGGCGCCACTACAACCTTCGACGACACCACACCGAATACCAACCAGGTGACCTTGTCTGGGTCTGGACGCCGATACGACGACGGGGATTGTCTGAGAAGCTCCTGCGACGCTACTTTGGACCCTACAAGGTAGTCCGACGTCGTGGTGAACTGGACTATGAGGTCGTGCCCGATGGCTTAACGTCATCCCAACGACGCCGTGCACGACCCGAAGTCGTACACGTGGTGCGACTTAAACCTTATTACGCGCGCTGATTAGCTGTGACGCATTGTTAATGTAATTTATTGCATGTACTCTCTCTTATGTTCTGTCTTTAGCATCGGGACGATGCTTTTTCAGAGGGGGGTAGTGACACGTGCGGTTCTTTTCGTTTGCGAAGGAAGACGCTATCACTTTCTGTTAAGCGCAACGCAGGCCGCGTTTATCTTGTATGCCACTTTGGAACGCGTTACGACGCGTGTATAAAAAGCCGGCGCAGTGCGCCACTGGGGGTCTTTTCTTTTTTTCCGTCGGCCGACGACTGTTCACGCCGCTGTGCTATGAGTGTGGTTGGCCCCGTTTTGCTGGGCACAAGTTCGCCCAATAAACAGTTCGCCTGACACCGCCCTGACTCCTGCGTGCTTCCTCTCAAGTGCTGCGTGTTTTACAACCTCGTGACAATACACACACATACATTCACACACATGCACACATACATACACACACATACATACACACACATACATTCACACAAACACACATACATACATACACACACATACATACACACATACACACATACATACACACACATACATTCACACACATGCACACATACATACACACACATACACACATACATACACACACATACATACACGCACATACACACATACACACATACATACACACATACATACACACATACATACACACATACACACATACATACATACATACATACACACACATACATACATACATACATACTACATACATACATACAAAAATACACACATACATACACACACATACATACATACACACACATACACACATACACATACATACATACATACACACACATACACACATACATACACACATACATACACACACATACATTCACACAAACACACATACATACACGCACATACACACATACACACATACATACACACATACATACACACATGTGCAACACAATACATACTGTAATGATGACAAAGCGGCGATCGTGCTCGGCGCATACCTGGGAGAGACGGAAGACGACGAAGAGGAAGCAGATAAAGAACAGCCGGCCTGCAGCAAAGGCGTTGTCTCTTTGTCTTATTTCTCCGCGTTACAATGGCGCAGTCGCGAACTACTGACCCCGATATCCCTGCGTCCACTACACTTCGAAGTGGACGAGTGCTCTCGAACTCCCCACCGATCACGGACGGCGTCCAAGCCTCCACGGCGGCACCGCATCATGACTGCAGCGAGGCCATTTCTCGAGGCTTCTCTCTGTTCGCCCAAGAGCTCAAGACATCCGGGTTTGGCTGCGCCTCTTTTGGATCGTTCAACGAGAACGAAATTCCATATTTTCATGGATTCAAGGATGACCCTACCAACTGGGTAAGCGTGATAAACTCGGTTGCCCTTAAATACTCGTGGAGCGACACGATTAAGAAGTCGGTCGCTGAAGGACGTTTGCGAGGATCTGCCCAAGCGTGGCATCGTTTCCAAGGCAGTACATACGCTACATGGCAAACATGGAGCGCGGCCCTGATGTCCGCGTTTGCGCCGCTTCCGAGCGCTTACGACGACCGTTTCATGACCATGCGGTCACGCCGGCAAGGTGCAACCGAGGACGTCGCGACTTACATCTACGACAAGCTGGACCTTTTACAAGCTTGCGATATACAGTGGACCTCCTCCGCAGCCAGGCAGTACATCATCGACGGGATCCATGACTCGACGCACGCAGCCGTCTTGTCCGCCTACAACCACCCAGTCCACATCTCCACTTTCGTACGCCAGGCAATGGAGTTGCAGGACACGTCTCATCGCCGGGCGGCTGCAGTTGGCCCAAAGGAGCCAGCTTCACCGAGACGCGGATGCTATACGTGTGGCCGCATCGGGCATGGGTATAAAAGCTGCCCACAAAGCCAACCTCAAGCGATGCAATATCAATCACGCCCACTTCCAACCCTCAAGGTCCGCGTCGACGGCATCGGAGAACTGACAGCTCTCGTTGATACCGGAGCTCAACGTACGGCGTTGCTTCGCCGCCACGCCTCCGAACCTCTCCAGCCTTGGACTGAGCCACCACTGCGGGGTCTCGGTGGCGACGTACTACCGGTCGGTGCCCTAAACCTGCAACTCAACACCGAGGCCGGCAGCAAGTTTTTGTCCTCGGTGCCCGTCTTCGACGACCTGCCCACAGACATGGTTTTAGGGGCCGACTACCTGCTCTCCGGGGAAGTGCGCCTCACGGTGGAAGGAAGTACCGTCAACCTCCATCCTGTGGCTCCAAGTGTGCCTCCGGCGCAATCCCAAGGTGAGCTGACGACGCCACTTACACTTCCCGCAATACTCGAGAGGCACGCATCGCTCTTCGCTGATACTACTACTCAGCTTCCCGGAACTAGCGTGCTAGTGCACCATATTACTACCGACAATCATCCGCCGGTGTCCATACCGTTACGTAGATATGCCGAACGAGAGCGGATATTAATTGACCAGCAGGTGCAAGAAATGCTTGCCGCAAGCATAATCAGGCCATCTTCTAGCCCGTGGGCAGCACCTGTTGTCCTAGTCCGTAAAAAGGACGGCAATCTCCGATTCTGTGTTGACTACCGAGAGCTGAACAAGCACACCATACCAGACTCGTACCCGCTGCCACGCATTGACGACGCTATTGACGCCGTACGAAAAGCGAGGTTCTTTTCGTCGCTAGATTTAAAAGCAGGGTATTGGCAGATCAACGTGGCTGAAGAAGATAAGTTTAAGACGGCCTTCCGAACACCATCTGGCTTGTACGAGTTTAATCGGATGCCGTTCGGTCTGCGAACTGCTCCAAGCACCTTTCAGCGTGCCATGAACACAGTGTTAGGCACACTGATAGACCGTGCCTGCGTCGTGTACCTCGATGACGTTCTAGTCATCGGGGAAACAGAAAAACAACATCTACAAAATCTCGACACGGTTCTGCAGAGGCTATACAACACCGGCTTTCGACTTAACCGCGAGAAGTGCCAGTTTGGGTTGACGACAATATCTTATCTTGGTTATCAGATATCTCATAATGGCGTACGACCCTTGCCTGAACGCATAGACGCCGTTGCCAAATACCCTGCACCAACATCTATAAAACAGCTCCAGGTATTCCTAGGAATGGCGTCATACTTGCGCAAGTTTGTACCGAGCTTTGCGTCAACTGCTGCTCCACTCACGGACTTACTGAAGAAAAACGCCCAATTTCAGTGGGGTCCTTTGCAGGATAACGCCTTCCAAACCCTCAAACACCAGCTTACACATAGCCCGGTGCTCTGCCACTTTAATGAAGATTGGATGACAGAAGTCCATACTGATGCGAGTCAGATTGGCCTGGGGGCGGTTTTACTTCAACGTGACTCGAGTGGGCGTGGGCACGTCATCTGCTACGCCAGTCGTAAACTATCGGACGCAGAACGGCATTATCATTCGAATGAACTGGAGTGTTTGGCTGTAGTATGGAGTGTGGATGAAAAGTTCCGCCACTACTTGTTTGGCCGACACTTCACGGTAGTAACAGACAACTCCGCGATTGCGTGGATGTTCCAGAAGCAGCACCTCAAGCACAAGTTTGCCCGATGGATTGTTCGGCTCCAAGACTATACGTACGACATCCGTCACCGTGCTGGAGCACAAAATCAGCTTGCGGACGCTTTATCGCGAAATCCGATCGAGGAGTTCTCCACACGAAATCGAGAAACCTGGATCCTGTTTTCTCAACAGGACGTGACCAAGGCTCAGCAAGCCGATGGAAGACTCGCATCCGTTATAGACTCCATTGGCGATGCGGGACGCAATGCCAAGTTTGTCTTACGTAATGGAACGCTGTATCGGCGTCACTGGGCCGATAAAAGCACCGAGTGTCATCTCCTGGTCATTCCTGACACCTTAAGATCGAGCGTACTACGCGCCATCCATGACACTCCCGAGGGAGGCCATGTTGGCTACAGAGCCACCTTACGCAAGGCACAAGAACGTTTTTGGTGGCCGAAAATGGATAAAAGCGTGCGTTCATACGTTGCCAGTTGCGAGATTTGTCAGCAACACAAACGACGTCCTGGAGCTCGACATGGACTTCTTACGCCGATCAAGCCTCCAGAGACAATTTTCCACACGTTGGGCATAGATCACATCGGGCCTCTTCCAATGACGACAGCGGGCAATCGTTACATTATACTCGCTGTGGACTACTTGTCCAAGTTCGTAGAGGTCGCGGCCGTGCCTTCGCTTGCTGCTAGCCATGTCATCCGATTCCTGAAAGATCGCTTCGAATGGCGACACGGTCTTCCTAACAAGTTGATCTCCGACCGGTCGACCACCTTTCGCAGTCGCGAGCTCCGCACTTACCTACAACAAGCTGGAGTGGACCATCACTTCGCGTCGGCATACCATCCGCAGGCGAACGGACTGACCGAAAGGTCGAACCAGACTATCCAGGCTAGACTCGCACCGTACTGTAAGAATCACAAACGAGGTGAGGCCGACTGGGATGATCATCTCCAAGCAGCTGCGTACGCAGTGAACACGGCGGCACACAGCTCCACAGGAATTTGCCCCTACGAGATTGTCTATGGTCAGCTCCCGCAACTGAATGCTACGTTCGGTTTGGACACTCCCGTTAAAGTAGGGCGTTCCGCTGCACGCCAGAGACTTTGTCGCGATATCCGTGTGGAGGCGCGTAGGAGGATTGTGCATGCTCAACAGGCACAAAAGCGATACTACGACCGACGCCACCGTCCCGCGCCGAAATACAGTGTAGGTGATGAGGTGTGGCTACAGCGAGGTGCGCCATCGTCTTCAAACAAACTGCACCCAAAGTACGACGGCCCTTACATTATTTCTGAGCGCTTGGGAGATAACACTTGGCGAGTACGATCCACAGCTTCTGATACGCGCAGAGACAAGAGAAAACGGAATAACTTTGCGGTGCATGTGTCGCGGATGAAGAACTGCATACGGCGGCAAACGTGACATTGGTTTGTGTTTTTCTTACAGGAGTAGACCAGCTGCAGCGTGGCCGAGTGTAATGATGACAAAGCGGCGATCGTGCTCGGCGCATACCTGGGAGAGACGGAAGACGACGAAGAGGAAGCAGATAAAGAACAGCCGGCCTGCAGCAAAGGCGTTGTCTCTTTGTCTTATTTCTCCGCGTTACAATGAAAGCAGCGGCTGCTGGTCGGTAGGATGGGCAGCCAAGGTGCAAGCTTGCGAGCGGTCTGGCGTCGTGATGGGTTGACGAGCATTGCGCGATGCCTACGCAATCATCGAAGCTTTGACAGAGGGAAACGAGGACAGCAATGGTGGGGGGATTTCTCGCGAGCAACATGAAAGGCGCCGTCGTCAATGCCTTTCAATATGTGCTTGATTTTTTCTTCCTCAGGCATGGTAGAGTTGATGCGGTTGCATAGATGCAACACATCTTCATGTAGCCGTGTAGGTCTAGCCTGGGTGCTGTGCACGGTGACGTAAACGGTGCTAGCTTGAAGCTGCGTGCCGCAGGTCGTACACACAACAGACATTCATACATACAGGCAGACATACTACATTCACACTTATATACACACACATACACACATACAAACATTACATACACAACATACATACACACATTGATACACACATACATGCACATACGTGCATACAACACATACATACACACACATGCACTAATAAATACATACACACTTGCACACACACATACATACCATATAAACACATACACACATACATACGCCCACATACACACATATATGCATACACCACTTACATAAACACATATGTACACACAGAAACGTGTAAACACACATACAATCATACAAACATACATACAAATACACTTACGCGCACATACATACTACGTACATACATACATACAAACATACACACACACTTAAATACACATACACACATACACCCACATACATACACACATAACACATCCTACACACATACATACACACATACACCTATTCATACACACACATACATTCACTCATACACACAATACAGACATACATACACATTCACCATATGCACATACATACATACACACATACATACACACATACATACATACACACACATACACAAGCATACATATACACACATACATACACACGCATAAATTCACCATACACGCATACTTGCACTCACACATACATACACACATGCACACACACATACACACTACATACATACACACACATACACATACTTAACACATTCATACACACATATCTACATACACACAAAAACATACATACAAATCCATACACGCCTAAATACACAATCATACAACATACATACGCACATTCACATGCATACACACACATACACATACACGCATACATACACACACATACACACACATAGATACACACAACATACATACACACATACATACATACACATAACACATACATAACACATGTGCACACACATACATACGTACACACTTGCACACATACATACACACTACACATACATGCATACACACAGATACATACATACATACATACACACACATACACACATACATACATACATACATACAAAAACAACTACATAGACATATTCATACACATACATGCACACACAGATACACACATACACACACATACATACATACAGGCATATACACACGTACACACATACACCTACATGTACACACATTTTCACATACATACATACACACATACATACATATCATACACACACATACACAGAAAAATACATATACATGCACACACACACATACAAACATATATACCCAGCATCCATACATACATACACACATACATACACAGACATACATACACACAAACACACACTACACACAATCACACATACATACAAACGCACACGCATGCACACACATACACGACATATACTCACATACGCGCACATAATACATACACACATCACACACACACACCTACATACAAACACATGCATACACACATATATATACAAACAAACACATACACATACATACACACACATGCATACAATCACACATACACATATACACATACACACACAGATACTACATACATACACACACATACATACACAAATACATACATACATACGTAAGTACATAAAAATAAACACTCAATGCATACACACACAAATATACACACACATACATTTTTACTTACATACATACACACATACACATACATACTACATACAAACACATATTCATACACATACATGCATACACATACATACAAAATGCATACACATACAACATACATACATACATACATACATACATACATACATACATACATACATAATACATACACACCACAGATAAACACATACACACATACACACACGTATACACACATATATACATACACACATACACATACATACACACATACACGTATACGTATATACATACATACGTAGTACATACACACACAAACATACATATACATGCACACACACATACAAATAAATAAAATCACTCATACACAAACTACACATATACACATATATACATTCATGCACATCCACACATATGCACATACACACATGCACACATACACGAAGCAAGTTGATTGTAGTACTCTGCCTCGCGTGTTTTTGTGACCGCAGCGTGCGCGGTGGCGGCCACGTCGCTACAGATTGCTCCCCCTTAGCGAGGAAGCTGGCCTGTGTTTATCGGCCGCCTAACTGCAACATTGCGCAGTCAATGGAAGTGTAGAGCCAGGTTGTAGAAAAGGAGATGTCTTTTCAGTAACAACATCTGCTTTATTTTGACAACCAGAGAGTCGAAAATAGAGCCAGGTGCACTCAGTGCAACGAAAGTCGCAAGAGTGAAAGAAACGAAGGAAAAACAGAGAGAAGAGCTACAAGTTGATTGTAATGCTGCTTCGCGTGTTTTTATGACCGCGGGGTGCGCGGTGGTGGCCACGTCGCTACAGATTGCTCCCCCCTTAGCGAGGAAGCTGGCCTGTGTTTATCGGCCGCCTAACTGCAACATTGCGCAGTCAGTGGAAGTGTAGAGCCAGGTTGTAGAAAAGGACATGTCTTTTCAGTAACAACATCTGCTTTATTCTGACAACCAGAGTCGAAAGTAGAGCAAGGTGCACGCAGTACAACGGAAGTGGCAAGAGTGCAAGAAACGAAGGAAAAACAGAGAGAAGAGCTACAAGTTGATTGTAATGCTGCTTCGCGTGTTTTTATGACCGCGGTGTGTGCGGTTGCGGCCACGTCGCTACAGATTGCTCCACCTTAGCGAAGAAGCTGACATGTTTGTATCGGCGACCTGACTGCAACGTTGCGCAGTCAATGGAAGTGTAGAGCCAGGTTGTAGAAAAGGACATGTATTTTCAGTAACAACATCTGCTTTATTCTGACAACCAGAGTCGAAAGTAGAGCAAGGTGCACGCAGTACAACGGAAGTGGCAAGAGTGCAAGAAACGAAGGAAAAACAGAGAGAAGAGCTACAAGTTGATTGTAATGCTGCTTCGCGTGTTTTTATGACCGCGGTGTGTGCGGTTGCGGCCACGTCGCTACAGATTGCTCCACCTTAGCGAAGAAGCTGACATGTTTGTATCGGCGACCTGACTGCAACGTTGCGCAGTCAATGGAAGTGTGGAGCAAGGTTTTAGAAAAGGACATGTATTTTCAGTACCAACATCTCCTTTATTATGAAAACCGGAGAGTCGAAAGTAGAGCCAGGTGCACGCAGTGCTACGAAATTCGCAAGAGTGAAAGAAACGAAGGAAAAACAGAGAGCAGAGCTACAAGTTGATTGTAATGCTGCTTCGCGTGTTTTTATGATCGCGGGGTGCGCGGTGGCGGCCACGTCGCTACAGATTGCCCTTCCATTAGCGAGGAAGCTGGCCTGTTTTAATCGGCCGCCTAACTGCAACATTGCGCAGTCAATGGAAGTGTAGAGCCAGGTTGTAGAAAAGGACATGTCTTTTCAGTAACAACATCTGCTTTATTCTGACAACCAGAGTCGAAAGTAGAGCAAGGTGCACGCAGTACAACGGAAGTGGCAAGAGTGAAAGAAACGAAGTTTAAACAGAGAGGAGAGCTACAAGTTGATTTTGATGCTGCTTCGCGTGTTTTTATGACCGCGGGGTGCGCGGTGGTGGCCACGTCGCTACAGATTGCTCCCCCTTAGCGAAGAAGCTGACATGTTTGTATCGGCGACCTGACTGCAACGTTGCGCAGTCAATGGAAGTGTAGAGCCAGGTTGTAGAAAAGGACATGTATTTTCAGTAACAACATCTCCTTTATTATGAAAACCGGAGAGTCGAAAGTAGAGCCAGGTGCACGCAGTGCAACGAAAGTAGCAAGAGTGAAAAAAACGAAGGAAAAACAGAGAGGAGAGCTACAAGTTGATTGTAATGCTGCTTCGCGTGTTTTTATGACCGCGGGGTGCGCGGTGGCGGCCACGTCGCTACAGATTGCTCTTCCATTAGCGAGGAAGCTGGCCTGTTTTTATCGGCCGCCTAACTGCAACATTGCGCAGTCAATGGAAGTGTAGAGCCAGGTTGTAGAAAAGGACATGTCTTTTCAGTAACAACATCTGCTTTATTCTGACAACCAGAGTCGAAAGTAGAGCCAGGTGCACGCAGTGCAACGGAAGTGGCAAGAGTGCAAGAAACGAAGGAAAAACAGAGAGAAGAGCTACAAGTTGATTGTAATGCTGCTTCGCGTGTTTTTATGACCGCGGTGTGTGCGGTTGCGGCCACGTCGCTACAGATTGCTCCCCCCTTAGCGAGGAAGCTGGCCTGTGTTTATCGGCCGCCTAACTGCAACGTTGCGCAGTCAATGGAAGTGTGGAGCCAGGTTGTAGAAAAGTACATGTCTTTTCGGTAACAACATCTCCTTTATTCTGAAAACCGGAGAGTCGAAAGTAGAGCCAGGTGCACGCAGTGCAACGAAAGTCGCAAGAGTGAAAAAAACGAAGGAAAAACAGAGAGGAGAGCTACAAGTTGATTGTAATGCTGCTTCGCGTGTTTTTATGACCGCGGGGTGCGCGGTGGTGGCCACGTCGCTACAGATTGCTCTTCCATTAGCGAGGAAGCTGGCCTGTTTTAATCGGCCGCCTAACTGCAACATTGCGCAGTCAATGGAAGTGTAGAGCCAGGTTGTAGAAAAGGACATGTCTTTTCAGTAACAACATCTGCTTTATTTTGACAACCAGAGAGACAAAAATAGAGCCAGGTTCACGCAGTGCAACGGAAGTGGCAAGAGTGAAAGAAACGTAGTTTAAACAGAGAGGAGAGCTGCAAGTTGATTGTAATGCCGCTTCGCGTGTTTTTATGACCGCGGGGAGCGCGGTGGCGGCCAAGCGGCAACAGATTGCTCCCCCATTAAAGAGGAAGCTGGCCTGTTTTTATCGGCCGCCTAACTGCAACATTGCGCAGTCAATGGAAGTGTAGAGCCAGGTTGTAGAAAAGGACATGTCTTTTGAGTAACAACATCTGCTTTATTCTGACAACCAGAGTCGAAAGTAGAGCAAGGTGCACGCAGTACAACGGAAGTGGCAAGAGTGCAAGAAACGAAGGAAAAACAGAGAGAAGAGCTACAAGTTGATTGTAATGCTGCTTCGCGTGTTTTTATGACCTCGGTGTGGCGGTTGCGGCCACGTCGCTACAGATTGCTCCACCTTAGAGAAGAAGCTAACATGTTTGTATCGGCGACCTGACTGCAACGTTGCGCAGTCAATTGAAGTGTGGAGCCAGGTTGTAGAAAAGTACATGTCTTTTCGGTAACAACATCTCCTTTATTCTGAAAACCGGAGAGTCGAAAGTAGAGCCAGGTGCACGCAGTGCAACGAAAGTCGCAAGAGTGAAAAAAACGAAGGAAAAACAGAGAGGAGAGCTACAAGTTGATTGTAATGCTGCTTCGCGTGTTTTTATGACCGCGGGGTGCGCGGTGGTGGCCACGTCGCTACAGATTGCTCTTCCATTAGCGAGGAAGCTGGCCTGTTTTAATCGGCCGCCTAACTGCAACATTGCGCAGTCAATGGAAGTGTAGAGCCAGGTTGTAGAAAAGTACATGTCTTTTCGGTAACAACATCTCCTTTATTCTGAAAACCGGAGAGTCGAAAGTAGAGCCAGGTGCACGCAGTGCAACGAAGTGGCAAGAGTGCAAGAAACGAAGGAAAACCAGAGAGAAGAGCTACAAGTTGATTGTAATGCTGCTTCGCGTGTTTCTATGACCACGGTGTGTGCGGTTGCGGCCACGTCGCTACAGATTGCTCCACCTTAGCGAAGAAGCTGACATGTTTGTATCGGCGACCTGACTGCAACGTTGCGCAGTCAATGAAGTGTGGAGCCAGGTTGTAGAAAAGTACATGTCTTTTCGGTAAACATCTCCTTTATTCTGAAAACCGGAGAGTCGAAAGTAGAGCCAGGTGCACGCAGTGCAACGAAAGTCGCAAGAGTGAAAGAAACGAAGTAAAAACAGAGAGGAGAGCTACAAGTTGATTGTAATGCTGCTTCGCGTGTTTTTATGACCGCGGGGTGCGCGGTGGTGGCCACGTCGCTACAGATTGCTCCCCCCCTTAGCGAGGAAGCTGGCCTGTGTTTATCGGCCGCCTAACTGCAACATTGCGCAGTCAATGGAAGTGTAGAGCCAGGTTGTAGAAAAGGACATGTCTTTTCAGTAACAACATCTGCTTTATTCTGACAACCAGAGTCGAAAATAGAGCCAGGTACACTCAGTGCAACGAAAGTAGCAAGAGTGAAAAAAACGAAGGAAAAACAGAGAGAAGAGCTACAAGTTGATTGTAATGCTGCTTCGCGTGTTTGTAAGACCGCGGTGTGTGCGGTGGCGGCCATGTCGCTACAGATTGCTCCCCCTTAGCGAAGAAGCTGACCTGTTTGTATCGGCTGCCTAATTGCAACATTGCGCAGTAATTGGAAGTGTAGAGCCAGGTTGTAGAAAATGACATTTCTTTTCAGTAACAACATCTGCTTTATTCTGACAACCAGAGAGTCGAAAATAGAGCCAGGTGCACGCAGTACAACGGATGTGGCAAGAGTGCAAGAAACGAAGGAAAAACAGAGAGAAGAGCTACAAGTTGATTGTAATGCTGCTTCGCGTGTTTTTATGACCGCGGTGTGTGCGGTTGCGGCCACGTCGCTACAGATTGCTCTTCCATTAGCGAGGAAGCTGGCCTGTTTTTATCGGCCACCTAACTGCAACAGTGCGCAGTCATTGGAAGTGTAGAGCCAGGTTGTAGAAAATGACATTTCTTTTCAGTAACAACATCTGCTTTATTCTGACAACCAGAGTCGAAAGTAGAGCAAGGTGCACGCAGTACAACGGAAGTGGCAAGAGTGAAAGAAACGAAGTTTAAACAGAGAGGAGAGCAGCTAGTTGCTTGTAAAGCTGCTTCGCGTGTTTTTATGACCGCGGGGTGCGCGGTGGTGGCCACGTCGCTACAGATTGCTCTTCCATTAGCGAGGAAGCTGGCCTGTGTTTATCGGCCGCCTAACTGCAACAGTGCGCACTCAGTGGAAGTGTAGAGCCAGGTTGTAGAAAAGGAGATGTCTTTTCAGTAACAACATCTGCTTTATTCTGACAACCAGAGTCGAAAGTAGAGCAAGGTGCACGCAGTACAACGGAAGTGGCAAGAGTGAAAGAAACGAAGTTTAAACAGAGAGGAGAGCTACAAGTTGATTTTGATGCTGCTTCGCGTGTTTTTATGACCGCGGGGTGCGCGGTGGTGGCCACGTCGCTACAGATTGCTCCCCCCTTAGCGAAGAAGCTGACATGTTTGTATCGGCGACCTGACTGCAACGTTGCGCAGTCAATGGAAGTGTAGAGCCAGGTTGTAGAAAAGTACATGTCTTTTCGGTAACAACATCTCCTTTATTCTGAAAACCGGAACCAGAGTCGAAAGTAGAGCAAGGTGCACGCAGTACAACGGAAGTGGCAAGAGTGCAAGAAACGAAGGAAAAACAGAGAGGAGAGCTACAAGTTGATTGTAATGCTGCTTCGCGTGTTTTTATGACCGCGGGGTGCGCGGTGGTGGCCACGACGCTACAGATTGCTCCCCCCTTAGCGAGGAAGCTGGCCTGTGTTTATCGGCCGCCTAACTGCAACATTGCGCAGTCAGTGGAAGTGTAGAGCCAGGTTGTAGAAAAGGACATGTCTTTTCAGTAACAACATCTGCTTTATTCTGACAACCAGAGTCGAAAGTAGAGCAAGGTGCACGCAGTACAACGGAAGTGGCAAGAGTGCAAGAAACGAAGGAAAAACAGAGAGGAGAGCTACAAGTTGATTGTAATGCTGCTTCGCGTGTTTTTATGACCACGGGGTGCGCGGTGGTGGCCACGACGCTACAGATTGCTCCCCCCTTAGCGAGGAAGCTGGCCTGTGTTTATCGGCCGCCTAACTGCAACAGTGCGCAGTCAGTGGAAGTGTAGAGCCAGGTTGTAGAAAAGGACATGTCTTTTCAGTAACAACATCTGCTTTATTCTGACAACCAGAGTCGAAAGTAGAGCAAGGTGCACGCAGTACAACGGAAGTGGCAAGAGTGCAAGAAACGAAGGAAAAACAGAGAGAAGAGCTACAAGTTGATTGTAATGCTGCTTCGCGTGTTTTTATGACCGCGGTGTGTGCGGTTGCGGCCACGTCGCTACAGATTGCTCCACCTTAGCGAAGAAGCTGACATGTTTGTATCGGCGACCTGACTGCAACGTTGCGCAGTCAATGGAAGTGTGGAGCCAAGTTGTAGAAAAGTACATGTCTTTTCGGTAACATCTCCTTTATTCTGAAAACCGGAGAGTCGAAAGTAGAGCCAGGTGCACGCAGTGCAACGAAAGTCGCAAGAGTGAAAGAAACGAAGTTTAAACAGAGAGGAGAGCAGCAAGCTGATTGTGATGCTGCTTCGCGTGTTTTTTTGACCGCGGGGTGCGCGGTGGCGGCCACGTCGCTACAGATTGCTCCCCCCTTAGAGAGGAAGCTGGCCTGTTTTTATCGGCCGCCTAACTGCAACATTGCGCAGTCAATGGAAGTGTAGAGCCAGGTTGTAGAAAAGGACATGTATTTTCAGTAACAACATCTGCTTTATTCTGACAACCAGAGTCGAAAGTAGAGCCAGGTGCACGCAGTGCAACGAAAGTAGCAAGAGTGAAAAAAACGAAGGAAAAACAGAGAGAAGAGCTACAAGTTGATTGTAATGCTGCTTCGCGTGTTTTTATGACCGCGGTGTGTGCGGTTGCGGCCACGTCGCTACAGATTGCTCCACCTTAGCGAAGAAGCTGACATGTTTGTATCGGCGACCTGACTGCAACGTTGCGCAGTCAATGGAAGTGTGGAGCCAGGTTGTAGAAAAGGACATGTCTTTTCAGTAACAACATCTGCTTTATTCTGACAACCAGAGTCGAAAATAGAGCCAGGTGCGCTCAGTGCAACGAAAGAAGCAAGAGTGAAAAAAACGAAGGAAAAATAGAGAGGAGAGCAGCAAGCTGATTGTGATGCTGCTTCGCGTGTTTTTATGACCGCGGGGTGCGCGGTGGCGGCCACGTCGCTACAGATTGCTCCCCCCTTAGCGAAGAAGCTGACATGTTTGTATCGGCGACCTGACTGCAACGTTGCGCAGTCAATGGAAGTGTGGAGCCAGGTTGTAGAAAAGTACATGTCTTTTCGGTAACATCTCCTTTATTCTGAAAACCGGAGAGTCGAAAGTAGAGCAAGGTGCACGCAGTACAACGGAAGTGGCAAGAGTGCAAGAAACGAAGGAAAAACAGAGAGGAGAGCTACAAGTTGATTTTGATGCTGCTTCGCGTGTTTTTATGACCGCGGTGTGTGCGGTTGCGGCCACGTCGCTACAGATTGCTCCCCCCTTAGCGAAGAAGCTGACATGTTTGTATCGGCGACCTGACTGCAACGTTGCGCAGTCAATGGAAGTGTAGAGCCAGGTTGTAGAAAAGGACATGTCTTTTCGGTAACAACATCTCCTTTATTCTGAAAACCGGAGAGTCGAAAGTAGAGCCAGGTGCACGCAGTGCAACGAAAGTAGCAAGAGTGAAAAAAACGAAGGAAAAACAGAGAGGAGAGCTACAAGTTGATTGTAATGCTGCTTCGCGTGTTTTTATGACCGCGGGGTGCGCGGTGGCGGCCACGTCGCTACAGATTGCTCCCCCCTTAGCGAGGAAGCTGGCCTGTTTTAATCGGCCGCCTAACTGCAACATTGCGCAGTCAATGGAAGTGTAGAGCCAGGTTGTAGAAAAGGACATGTCTTTTCGGTAACAACATCTCCTTTATTCTGAAAACCGGAGAGTCGAAAGTAGAGCAAGGTGCACGCAGTACAACGGATGTGGCAAGAGTGCAAGAAACGAAGGAAAAACAGAGAGAAGAGCTACAAGTTGATTGTAATGCTGCTTCGCGTGTTTTTATGACCGCGGTGTGTGCGGTTGCGGCCACGTCGCTACAGATTGCTCCCCCCTTAGCGAAGAAGCTGACATGTTTGTATCGGCGACCTGACTGCAACGTTGCGCAGTCAATGGAAGTGTGGAGCCAGGTTGTAGAAAAGTACATGTCTTTTCGGTAACATCTCCTTTATTCTGAAAACCGGAGAGTCGAA
>NW_023608557.1:0-46107 GCF_013339725.1 Rhipicephalus microplus | reverse complement strand
CACTGTTACGTGCTTATTGACACTCGGACTTGCGTAATCAGGGTTCTTTACATCGATCACACCTCGAGTTTTGCCATCTAGGTCACTTGGTGGTTGCGAAACGATGAGAAATTTAACACAGCTGGGTCACGGAACTCCTGGGCGTTCCGCGGACCCTCCTCGGGGCTCCTCAAATTCGAAGTGGGTTATGCGTAACCCACTTTTACAAACGATGTTCTAGGAATAAATCAAAGAAGGCACTCGTCCTGGAATTTGGCATCAGCGCCGTTTCAGTTTATGTGTTCGCGCCCATACATGTGCTTTACGTTTTTTTTTCTCTCCACTGTCTGTTGCTTTACGCAGCCTTTTCTTTACGACGCGTATGCTACGACACCCAACATCCCCAACGTGCAAGCAGAGTCACCTTTTCAATATACTCTCCTAAAATTAACTAAAGGAGATTCTGGCGCTGCTATCGTGCAGCGCCTAAGGTCCCTAGATGAAACAAGGTAGCGTCACTCGTTGTTCTCGAGCCGTCCTCCTCACTCTCTCGATTACTCCTCTTTTTTCTCTGCCATCCGCGTCTGTAATTGGTGCATTACTTGCACGTGATCTTGCAAATGGCTGGTGTGTTATTTATTATTATGCAAAAGGTTCAAAACGAGTACGCATGCGCATATGGCTCCAACCGGATTCTCGCCGTGACCAGAAGACAAAATCGTAGCCAGAACATAAACTGAAGATGAGGAGCGTTTCGGTGTGCGCTAAGTCGACCAAGATTGTTTCGCCATGCTCGTTCAATGCAACATCTGCGTTTTTCAGCAATGTTGCGTTGCCGTAAACAACAGAAAATGGTTTCGCTCTCTTCAACTTACCTCGTGCTTTCCGAGATGAAGCGCACCATGAAGCGCAACTATGAACCATTTCACGCGAATGCTTTCGTGCAACTCCGTCAACGTATGTCGACGCGTTTCTGCGAAGCGAGTTCACTTGTCGGTTTTTATTGAAACGCCAGGCGCGCGTCTAATGCGTGTCTAGTGCATGCCAGTTGGTAAAAATACATGTGGGTATGCACGTATACAGAGCAGCTGTAGGTTGTAATCAACGCACCTTCAGAAACATTTCACTCTTGACCAGTTCCCGCTTGAGCCGAAACGCCCTGCTTCGAGACACCTCATCAGTAGAACTCTCACTTTTCAGGAAGTTCCCAGCACCGCATCAGAATCACTTGGCATCACGATTGTCCAAATGGGCACATTTAAAAAAAAACGTCATCGCAGTGCTGCTGGACGAGTGTTCGTACCAGTCTGGTCGTAGTTTTTTTCTTGCGTGTGCACAAGCCGGTTGTAATCAATCGTCACAACGTCACGCCCTGTGGCCACTTACAGGATCCAACAAGAAGCACGTTCACAGTGTCACAACACGAACAAAATACAATCGGAGAAGTGGACTAGTTAGAACTGGACGAAATACCGCGGCCGTGGAACTAAAATGTACTACGCGAGACGCCATGGCTAGTGGTGTAAAGTATAGAACTGCACAACGTTGCCGGTTGAGTAACGCACATCCCGCTTGCTCTTGTGTTGTGCCGTTTATGTTCATAAAGGTAACTGTTTATTCTACGTCTTATTTCGTTCTATTTTGTTTCATTTACATCTACTCACCGTAGCAACGGAACCCAAACATTCGCTTTTGGATGAAAGTTTTAAACCTTCTAGGGGGCGCTTCAGGCAAATAAGCGAGGAGGAAAAGGAAGGGTGTCGCTACCTTGGAAACTTGTTTCATCTAGGGACCTTAGCCACACCATGGGAATTGTGGGTATGACATGGATTTGTCTTGTCTTCGGGCTTGCGGGTGGCGAACGCACTCGTGGCTTCGTTCATTTCTGTGTTTTTGTTTTCTAACGAATGAAAGGACAAACTGTTTCGAATTTCGTAAACTGATTTTGAATGATGATACTAAAAGGTGAATGTGGTGAAGCGCAACTGCTGAACATTTGCCGATTGTTGTTTCGTGACAAGGCAGCTTCAAGTCAGCGAAGCCAGAATGAACGTAAAGTACGAAGACTAGGCAAATACATGGAGTACTACCCGTAATTTCCATGCTCGTCGAAGCGCTATGCGTTGCAGCTCTCATAAACACTAGCGCCAGAGTTCCCTCTAGTGTATATTTATGAAACTCTGGGACTTTATCGCGTTCTCACTTTTCATCTATCTTTCTGTTCTTGTTGATTGCGTACGAGTAAGCGACAAATATCCACCAAACTTACGTTATTGTTCTAAGAGCTCGTTCAGAATTTTGTGTTCGTGTTGCTAAGATAGCCGTAATTTACATTACAGTTACATCTAATGACTTCCCCTACACGTTCCTTGGCATGATTGTCAGTTTGATCTCATTAATATTGTGTCTAACAGAGAGAACGAGACCTTAATTGTACACCTCTTTCCTTCGCTGTCTTCAGTGTAATTTTTAGTCGCTTATATCCGGCAATCAAAGCGGACATTACGATTGGCCAATAAGGCGCCCAGAGGGTGTTTAGTACAGACTCGTAGACTGCTGCAACTTCAGCTTTCGCTGTGGAGTTACGAAATGTTCAGTGCAGGCCTGACGTCTGTATTGTATATACCTCTCCGCCTTCGAGTCGAACACTGGAGGACATTCGCTCCCCGCGTTTATCGGCCGGTACAATCAAGGCACGAACGATGCCCCGAGTTACGTTCGTTATATAATACCCCGCTCTTCGACACAACCGCAGATCGATAACGTACTTGAAATATCCGGAAACTGTTCAGAAGTTCTGTGAGTAGTCTTTTGCGCGCACTTCTCGCTAAACTTCTTCAGCTGCCACAGTCGTTTATCTTCACGTGTCTTCTTCACCCTATCCGGTTCATCTCAGACGCCCTCGCCTTATCTGCACCGCGCGGTCAAACTCCCCCCCCTCTCCCTTTTTTTTCCCGCCACAAATCCGTAGAGCAACAAGACCATGTTCTTTTCAAATCTCTCGGGATTCAACTGTATCTTTTCATCTCGTTTCTGGCCTGCGTCTGCGCTTCGCTACGTGTTTATCTCAGAGTATCACCTAGGGCGCTCTTCTCATTTGCTCGCTTTTCACCTGTTTCCTTATCTACGTTGGTCTTCGTCTTCTCTTATTTATTATATTGCCGGAATTCCCAGTCGCCGGCGCTGCGGGTGGTACGTACAGGCGTATAAACGAGCGTTCAGTCTTCTTCGTTCGTGGTCTGTCCTAGGACCGCTCTGTTCGTGTCACTGTTGGAGAAGGAGAGTGCAGAGCGGAGAGGGTGAAACAGGAGGAGGCCGCCAACTTCTCCTTCGTCTCTCGGCGCTGGCAGTGAGTGATTGCGGAACGGCGACATCGCTAACAAGCGTGCGAGTCCGCCATCTTTAGAGCCGAAAAACCGTTGCCCCGGTGACGCTTGTTTACTATGCTTTCGCTTCTGCAATTTGACTCGAACACCTGGACCGTTCCTGGGCGTTGGCTCTCAAACCTACTGATTGCGCGTTAAACAAACAAACAAAATATCGTCAAGAACAGACTGGCCCATGACGTTCCCTTTGCGGCTTCGTCTCTATTAAGGCCCGAGAATTTACTAACATCAGCGGATGGGATGGGGCGAAAGAAATTGAGATGCTTGGTACATTTGACTCGGTAATTCTCTGAACGCGCGGTCAGTTGTGTTTAGCGTCAGCTAATGTATCAGGTAACTTCAGTTATACTTTGTTTCGGCCGGTACAAAACATTTAAGGTGTAAACTTCGGCGCAAACCAGAACGGACCAAATGAGACAATCACTGGCACTGACTAACGGTGACTTCTGTTGGGTCCACCCTGGTTTACGCCCAAGTTTTATCCTCAAAGAACAATGAGGAACATCGGAAATACTTTCTGCTTTCGGAACGCTCACCCCTCGGTCAGAGAGTCTTCTGGTGCCGATTCGGTGCTCCCAGGTGACGCTTCAGGTGTGGTCGCCTGGTCGTCCGTATAATTACACAACGATATTTGATAATGGCCTACTTATTTCAGAAGTACTGGTGTCCAAAGAGAGGTAGCAGCACACTCTAAAATGCTTTCGGTAGTAACTGCATAATTAAACAAAAAAAAAAAATGCCACCCGCATCTTTCCACGAGGGAACTCGAGTAAGTGTGTCGCAGATTGGTGGGGATATCATGTGAATGTTGCATAATTCGGTATGGTTTCAAAACGATTTATTGTTATTTCGTCTTTATTATTCTTATTTACTGAACGAAGAAGCGTTGCCTTCAAGGAGTGGTGGGACGCTGATGTGTGATCCAGCACCTACATATATAAGGGGTGGCCAGTGAACGCTTTTGCAGCTCGAGTGGTCGGTTTTTACTAGCGGACGCTGCTTGCATCAGCTTTGCAGGGCGAGAGAGAGAGAAGAAGGGGGAGCAAACAGTTCGACGTTGTTTTGAAAGGGGCAAGCCTTCGTTGTATCGCTGCTGGGGAAGAGGAGAGCCCTTGGGCAGCTTAGGTGAGGGGCGTTCGTGAGGCTTGAAGGGGGCGGGTGTCCCCTTTTGCAGCTCCCTGCTGATGCCCATTCCATCGATGCCTTTCTTCCTTGTTTACATCTTGGAGGGTAGCTGGTCAGTGGCTGGTATAAGTTAGAGATGTTTCGAATATTTGTGCAAAAAAAAAAAAACAGTATTCGGATTAGGATGTCGTAAGAAAGAGGTGTGTCTCACCTTGCGGAATCGGCAGGCAATTGCTCTGCCCAGTTTTTTTTTTATTTACAAAGTGTAATAGGCTAATTTCTTTTTCTTTTTTAACTAAGCATGGGCATGCTCTTAGAAAGTCACACGTAACACCACGTAATTCTGCAAAGGCCAGCGGCCTGTGTGCTATTTTGCATGCAGTATTGTAACGCTCCCCTGTCTCACTGCATCATTGGCTCCCAAGGACCATCGGCGTCCGCAGGAGGGGGAAAAGGGGAACTCGCCCATCCTTTCCGCCTATTAGTGCACTTGTCCCCACCCAAGCCGAACTGCAGCTCTCCCAGCACCGCCGCATCCGCCTTACCGCAACACAACATGCAACACGGATTTGCATCTCAAAAGACAAGGTTTTACCTACGCTCATGGTAACAGTACATAATAAAAGCATAAGGTTGTACAAAGAAAAGGAAAATCACAGCATGTTTACGAAGTGAATGATGATGAGTGGGCGAAGTTCGAGGGCATCATTCGGGTGACCGCAATTCCCCCGTACATTGTCCACACTCGAATATGCAGTGATAACACGTGCGTACAGTACATGAAATGATGTTTAATTGGTTGTAAAAGGGTCAGGAAGGAAGAGAATGTGTGTCTGCAATGTGCGTGTTATTCATCGTCATCTTAATGGCGTATACTGGGTATATACCTCGCATATGTGTTGCCGTGATGGAAGAAAGAGAATGTGTGGTCTAGAGCGTGCTTGTTCTTCATCAACGTCAGCGTGTCATCGTGACTTTCATGAAGGATGGTGGACATGGTTGGACCCTAAGGAGCTTCGCCCCTAAAAAAAATTGGCCCCGAATCTGCATCTTGCACTGCAGATGTCATCGAAAGATGATTGTCTTGCTTCTGGAGAGAGTGGACAAAACGTTTATTTGATGTTCTGCGCAAGAAATTTGGTGGCAGGTATTCTAGAGGCGTTCCGTTAGAGTGCCTCGAGCGTGTGGCGGAGGTGAACGAGCGCATCTAGGCACGTTAGACACAAGTGCCATCTGGTAGTTATCTTCGAAAACGAAGGCGTGCGTGCCCGCGGAGAACGATGCGCGCCTGTCTCTGAGGTGATACGATGTAGATCGCAAAGCGACGGGCAGGTGCCACCACCGTGTCGTCGTAGCAAAGCATAAGAAACACCTTTTTGAGCATAGCGTTGCACTGTCAGCGCAACGCTATTAACGCTACAGTTTTTAGAGTTACTTGTGTGTGCCTCTTCTAGTATAAAGGTAGACATACAAAACATCGACGTGTTGTTATGGCGCCTCAGATATGAGCAATAATTGCTTTTTGTTTACAATCGCACAACTATAAACAGTAAACTTTGAGCATAATTGGTGGTCGCTGCGGATGGGATGGGCGATTTGGTGCCGTTTGAGGTATCGTTAACGAAGGACAAACAGACAAATGTACAAACAGACAGACAGACAGACAGACAGACAGACAGACAGACAGACAGACAGACAGACAGACAGACAGAGAGAGACAGACAGACAGACAGGACAGACAGACAGACAGACAGACAGACGGACAGACAGACAGACAGACAGACAGACAGAGAGACAGACAGACAGACACACATACAGACAGACAGAGACAGACAGACAGACAGACAGACAGACAGACAGACAGACAGACAGACAGACAGACAGACAGACAGACTAAAATTTTTCCGTCGAAGGTCCCCAAGAAAGGCTATCGTCTTTAAAAAGCATCATTATACAACGGCGGGTAGCTCTTCGGTCATCAGCCGTTTCTGAATTGAGAGTCGATCTTTTGTCGAGGTCTGCTGTCGCTTCACGTTGCCACATGTCGTCAGTACCTTCCATTGCCGCGGTTCATTGTTCCACGCATGGCCACCGTTGCTGCCCGGATCAACATAATCGTAGCACGTAGGTAAATATTTACGCAAGGGGGAGGGAAAGAGTTAGGACGAGTGTTGCGCAGTGAAATGGATATTTATTTATTTATTTATTTATTTATTTATTTATTTATTTATTTATTTATTTATTTATTTATTTATTGAGTGAGTGAGTGAGTGAGTGAGTGTCAGGAAGTGCCTTTTTTCTATCCCGTAAATGAATGCAAGCGAAGCTTGGTGGCCATCAAGCTTCACTTGCATTCATTTACCCGATAGGAGAAAGACACTTAATCTCTTTAGAATGCGTGTAAATTCTTTAAAATGCAATTTCTTCAGAACCTGCAGTTTCTTTAGCACGCACAGATCGGCGTTCTATAAAAGAATAACGGGGCTGGGCGAACTTACAGCGCTAGTTCTTCACTTTTTTTTTCAGTGAAGGCGTTCCTTGTAGGGATTCTCCTGGGCATGGTGCAAAGGGATGTGTTTGAAAGGGGGGGGGGGGGGGCTTCTAAACGGCGACTGCACTTCAAGTATTGCGCCATAGGTAGCTTCGTTCTGACTTCGTATACATTTGACTACCGTAGTGTGTGGAATTCGCCGGATTTCACTTTTGTAACAGCAGTATTGAAAAATGGTCTTTATGGCTGAGTCTGGAAGCTGCTCCTGGAACCACGTATACTTATCGCGTTGAAGAATTCAGAAACAAGAACTGACAGCTTTCTTACGGATTCTTCCATTAAATATTGTTGTTGGCTTCTTGGTATAATTCCTCATACTATATGTGTAAGTTCGGCTCAACTTAAAAATATCTTGATGCGCTCACACATTCACATACTCTTTCACTAATGTGTGTGCCATGTGTTTTTTGAGTGGAATGGTGTGTGAATGTGCGAGTGCTTCAAGGCATTTCTAATCTGAGCTAAATTTAGTTACAATATGATGCATTCTCGTAAGACGACAGGATGGCGAAGGCATCTTCCTCTTTTTCTTCGCAGTACACGCATTGACCCTACCACGTCCCCTTCTGAAAGCTTTCTGTATCTGTCATTAAATTGCATTGCCTCCGCGACCAGTGCACCTATCACTGAACGACGGTGTCATGTGATCCGACATCGGTGACGTCATGACTCTTTGGCAATGCGTCAAGTGGTGTTGACGCCATGGTGCAATGGCGGCTTTTTGCGTCACTCGTGTTCACCCAGACCGTCATTCGTCTGCCTCTGTGATCGACCCATGATGTCGTGTGATGACCCTGTCGTGTGACGTTATAGTGACGTCACACGATAGTGCCTTCACACTACATCAACAGGATTGACGTCATGGGGACATAGCGCCTCTTGGAAATGCGTGAATTCACAATGACGCCATCGTGTAATTATGACTTTTTCGCATCTCTCGTGCGGACGCCGATGGCATATTTCCGTGTTTGATTAGGCATTTAAGGCCGCATAATGCAGGAGCTACGTTGACTCTCCCTCCATGACAACCAGACTACCCTGGTACTACAGACGAGGTCTGGCGCCCTGTCTCGACGTAGCTCTAGGAATTGCACGTGTATGTGGGTGGGTTGGAACCGCGGGACACCGTGGCCTGATGGGTTTGTCGATGGGCGAGGATACAGAGGGCGCGAGTGTGGCATTTCCTGTGGCGACGGTCCGGGAGATGCTATCGCAAACAGTCGCGCGGCTTTGACATGCGTCGGTATCCCCGCTGCGCCTGCGCCGTCCTTCTCTCTAATTAGTTTTCGTCATTTGGTCTTTTTATTAATATATTGCCGCGGGTCCCGTGAGCTTGACCTGTAGGGATGCAAACAGAACAGCAAAGTGTGAAATTTCAGTGCACATTTCTTTGAAAAAAATCTTACTTAAGGGACAGACAACATATTACAACTTCTATTCGCATAACCGAGCTAAGGGAAAGACGGCACTTCGTTAACGAGCCGCTTTTTGCACTAAACAGAAATCTATATTTTTATTTCTGTACTGGTGACACTTTTGCCGCTTTACGAGGCAAAACTGCGAAAATGCATACAGTGGCGATCACCTGAGCTCAACGAAAATCACGAGATTTGTGTCATGTACAGCATGATTTGCATATCACAATCATGGAATGCTCGCAACCATTTGTGTAGCTGATGTACATAAAAACTGGCATTACGTAACGTGACTGTATGAGCAAGTTAAATTTCAAGTAGTGATCTTCTCATGTCATGTAAATAACAAGTAGTAGTATCTTGTCTTTCTGTTTCTACTTTACATTTAGATGAATTGCATTCGTTCTCGTATGTTTAAAATGTATGTTTTACGTTTTCCAGTACTTCTGTGCTTTTAATTTGTTCATTATGTGGACTAAACTATGTCAACACTGCCTTTTGTACGGGCCCCCAGGTACTTTCGAGCTGCATTTTTCACCGCTTCTCGCCGGGGGTGACTCCCCAACAACGGTTGGAAATGAAGTTTCTCTATTCTTGATGAACAGCATGACTTGCATGACCCGCTCATGGTGCACTCGTGTTTTTGGCCTATTCCACAAAGCATACCACAACTTCTCCCGCTTACACGGAACACTGTTACTTACAACCGCCCGAACTTCTCGCCGCCTCTTCAACTCCAACAGTGTTCAACGCCTTCACAGTTGGACCCTTTCATTCAATAAATCATTTCTGCCGGCAGCCATCGAAGACTTGAATCGCCCTTGAGATGAAGTCAGAAAAAATTAATCAATCTGTAGGCACGCTTTTTTTCTTAGATAACTTCAGATACTCACTTTTATAATTGCATGCATTTTTATGTATTTTATAACTGCTACAATCATTTATTATCACCTGTTTCAAGTGTTTGTAATTGCTCTATGTAGTTGCCCTATGCTTTAAGTTTTCGCTCGCTCGCAATCTTGTGCCAACACTTTTTCTTTCAGCGATCATTAGTACTCATCTGCTAAGTATCTTCTGCATTTCTGAAGGGTGTTGTATGTAGTTGTATGTAGTGTTGTATGTATGAGTTAGTCTTATCATACGTCCCACAAACTCTGTGCCGCCCCTCCTCCTTATGTAATGCCTTGTTCAGGGCCCTTAAAGGTTAATAAATGATGACAAGATCACTAGCTTGATAAACACCAAATTTGGTATTTCATGACACGACTGTATTATGAACATAATGGCAGATTCAATAATAATATCATGAGAATTATGCTATGTACAACATTGCGTACGTGCTAAAGTCATGATGCAGCCGTTTTGCTAGCTTGATGCACGCCGAAATTCGGTTTGCGTGGCGTGACTGTAAGACGACCGTAAATGACAAGTGGTGATATGATAACTACGGCATTCATGTAATGTACATGCTGACTTACATGCCATGATCACGGTGAACTCGCCGCCAGATCACTAGTTTGATATGAAACAAATTTGATACTCCGTTTTATTATTTCATGGAGAACGAAAATGTGATCTACAACATGACTTGCATGCCACGCTCATGGTGCGTTTGCGTCGGTTTTGTTATCTTGATACATATCACAGTAGCTTTTGCGTCACGTGGCTGTATTAAGAGCATAAGTGACAAGTGGTGACATGAAAATCATCACATTCATATGTCATGTACATCCTGAGTTGCATGCCATGAGTATGGTGCACTGGCGGCCAGCTTGATGGCTTGATATACGCCAAAATTGGCATTGCGCAACTTAATTGCATGACGAACATAAATGACAGGTCCTGACGTGTAAAATCGTAACACGTATTTTATGAATAGCTAGATTTTCTTTTTGCTGGCTGCTTCACATTACATGGCTTCCCACAAAGCGTTGGATCTGCTATGTTTTGTGTAATGTTCACTTCCATTGCACCTCAGGCTGGTGCGGGCTATGTTCCCTGCCCCTATTATATTATTTAATTTGCTTTTCGCTTCAAATAAGCACCCTCCCTCCGAACCATCTGTGTTGTGCTTTACAATTAACATAGGTGGGATAACGGGCTGACCGCTACTTTATTTTCCGCGCCCGTCTTTCCCAGCCAATAACGACAAATTTCAAACTAATTAACAAGGCAGAAGTTTTCACAGCCATTCCCCCAACCCTGCCTACGCGATCGCATGCTCACCTGAGCACAGGTGCTGCCGACCTCACCTAGGCGGCGCGCAATCGACTCGTCCCCGCCGCTCGCCCCCTCCCCTAGAGGGCGACACCGCACACAAGTCTCGAATGCAAACGTGAGGAGAGAGGGTTGCAGGGCCTGGGCGAGAGGGCTGAGTGAGAGATGGCGGTTTTTTGCTCCGAGCCCGCGGGGGCGCAGAGCGCCTCCTGAAGTTGTCGGTGCCGATGTTGGCAGGGGCGAGCGCTTCGGCTGATCGTCCCGAGTCGAAAGGCGCACGCCGGTTCGGCGTGGCGTGCAGCAGCTAGCCTTCAACGCGCGGCGGCGTCCTTTTGGCAATCAAGTTTCGCGCGCTCCGTCGAACATTCCCGTTGTCTCGCTGACGCCCTGTTTGCGGAGCGACTTATCGCTTCTCCGCATCTCGTCGATGCTTCTTATGCCTGGGACGTGATGTTTCCGCTTGCTTGGATGCTCGTGTGTGCAAGTTTAGTGCGCGAGTTGTGGCGACCCGTTGTGTGTGCTTACGAACCATCCGATACCGTCGGCAATGCAATCGTCTGCTCGAAGCGGTGTGGTGGGTGAACGTTCTGTGTTCCTGTTCTTGTCAACACTTCGTTGTGCGAGGTCGCCTGCTGCGTTTTGCGTGACCAGCGGTGTTTAGGACCGAGTCCTGGACGGCAGCTGGTTTCTTCTACCCTGGTGTACACCCGTTTTTGAATGACGTGATAGCGTTGCGAGTTCAAGCAGTTTGCGTGCGTGTTTGTGCGCGTCATCCCAAACAAGGGGAATAGTGTTGCGTCGTCTGTTACAACCGTGCCAGTTGCTTTTCACTTGGGTTAGCAGCGGTGCGTTATTTCGCCAACGTGTACTGGTTTCAAACACCTAACGTATACGTGAAAGTACAGCTTCTACGAGATCGCTGCGGCTAACTTTTGAATATCGGTCAATCATAATATCGAAGGCTCTAGCAACTTCTTTACTGCGTTTTCAAACGTGTGGCCTTTAACGCACTGATAACTGCAATAACGGCTGCTTGCACCCAGTCAGCTACGAGCAAACAAGACAGCCTAGTCAAGTGACAGTTCACGCTCGTAGGAACGTCAAGTCAACCGAGCATATCGACTGGGGACAGGACAGGGACTCCGCTCGCTGTCTTTGGGACACGACGCTGTCACAGAACGAGCGCTAAAAATGAGCGCGCCGCCAAATTCTTGCGACAACGGGCGGGAGAAACGCGGCGAGGTCAAAAGAAAAAAAAAAGAAAACAAGCATCCAGGGCTCCCCGGGCGCGCCACACGCCTCTCCTCTCGGAAGCGGCGAAGCGATGAACCTCCTCACCCCACAGCGGCGGCCGGGCAAGCGCTCGATTTTTCCAGAACGAAGGGGGCGTGGTCATACCGAGTTGAATCATCCTCCGGGGAGGGCATTCCAACCGTCTCACTCTCCCCTCAGCCTTCGCCGCGTATCGCGCCGACGAAATGACGAGAAATTTCTGGAAGGTGGCGCGGAAGGTATTTAATCGAGCGGCCGAGACGAGAAATCAGGAGGAGACGGAAGTGAGCGCCAGAGCGCGTAGAGATTCCGCCGTGTAGTCGGCGAAGGTTTTTGGTCCGAAGGGACGAAGCCGGAGATGAAGAGGATTTCCACCTGATGGGTGAAGGCTCGGGCTACAGGCAAGAGCGTGTGTTTACCGCTATCGAGCGAAGACCCGTGGCAACAGCTGCGGGTGTGAAGCCGACGTGTTCCGGCGAAGAAGTTGAAGTTTGAAGAGTGGCCAATTGAAGACGGGAGGTTTCCTAGAAGAGAAACTTCGAGGGCTGCGGAACGACAACAACGCTGGACTTTGAGTGAGTGATTCTCGGAAGAGTATCATTCAGACTTTTGTTCCAAGGACTTTGGACTGAATAGGTTTTCTATCTCTTTAGTCTTTAAGTGTCTTGGTTGTTCAATGCATGCGACTGCATTGTAGTGCGTATTGTTGTCCGTGTCCGTTGTTTAAAGTGTGGCTGATTGTGTTGTGTAGTACGTTGATTGATTGATTGGTGACATATTGTATGCAACTATTGTGGAGTGTGCATTTTTGTGTATTATTTTCGATCTGCCATTATTGAGAATATAATTTGTTTGTTTATCAACTCTCGGCTCTGACTTGTTCTTTGGGCCACAACCGGCGTCCGCTGGCGCGCCAAAAAGGACCACTTCTAGATTGTCCACGCTTTCGTGGTGCGGTTTGGGGGGCCGATACTTCGGCTCTTGGAATTAGCCCGGCGATCGCCTCCCTAATAAACGGGACATGTGTGACAATTAATCTGGCGTCCGCGACAGGACCTTTTGGTGCACAGTGTGTCCAAAGTAGTGAGAAAGAGCCTCGAGTTGTTGATAGTGCTATCGGAACGATTTTGTGTGTTGTTCAGTGTTCTCGTTAACGAGTGCAGGAGAGTGTTCCGATAGACTGATTTAAGCAGATACTTTTTGCACGCGGCAAGGTTTTAGTTGCGAGTTGCGAGACACAATGGATCTCGAAAAGTTAGTTGCTCTTGGTGAAAAGATGGGATCTTTCTGGCGCCGAACTACGGAAGTGGGTCACCCGGAAGGAAAAAGAAGAAAAAGAGAGAGCCAAAGAAGAAAAAGCAGCCGAGCTGGAAAGAGAGAGGTTGGCGGCAGAGAGGGCCAAGGAAGAAAGAGAGCAGCAATTGAAGTTGGAGCTGGAGAGAGAAAAGTTGGCAGCCGAAAGGGCGAGAGAAGAAAGAGAAGCGGAGATGGCTGAAAGGGAACGGCAGCGGCAGCACGAGATGGAACTCGAGCGGCTCCGTTTGCAACAGCGAAGCGAAACTCACATCCAAGCTAGAGTTGAAAGCAGCGAACGGGAAGATCACGGCTTCCGCTTGAACCCAAGCAAGCTGCTCGTAGCGTTTGATGAAAGGAAGGACGACCTTGACGCGTACCTTCACCGATTTGAGACGATTGCGAAGAGCCAGAATTGGCCGGAACACCAATGGGCAACTGCTTTGAGTACTTGCTTGAGTGGTGAAGCGCTCAGTGTGTACGGTAGGCTGACGCCGACCGATGCAGCCAACTATGCAAAGGTGAAAGCTGCTTTGCTGAAGCGATTTAGATTTACCGTGGAAGGATTCCGGGACAGATTTAGGACAGGAAAGCCAGCTGATGGGGAGACGGCTATGCAGTATGCCGCCCGACTTTGCCATTATTTCGACAGATGGATTGAACTTTCAGGGACAGCGCAGGAGTACGATGAGCTTAGAGAGCTGCTAATTAGAGAACAATTTCTTACTAGTTGCCACCCAAGCCTGTCACTGTACTTAAAAGAGAGGAAGGCTGACTCACTTGAAGACATGCTTGAATTGGCTGATCAATTCTTGGAAGCGCAAGGTGGCACTAATTTGGCCAAGGTAAAGAAGGAGTGCCCCGATGATTCGAAGAAATTGGCTCCCGAAAAAAAGAAGCGTGCACCAGAGAGCATTCCACGATGTTTTCTGTGCAACCGAGTGGGTCATCGCGCGAAAAACTGTCGAACGATCTTTACGAGCCCTACGACAGTAAAATGTTTTAAGTGTGGTCAGACTGGGCACAAAGCAGACGCATGTCGAAACGGAGCGAGTCAAACTCACCAGGTATCCTGTTTGCAAGCGGCACCGAAATCTGATAATAATGCCGTCACCGATGGATTCGTAGAGTTGAAGAATGGGGAGAAAATTCCTATTGTGGGTGCTGTAATGTCAAAACAGCCAACCGGTGTTACGAAAGGAATGCCAACGCTGCCTGGAAAAGTTGCGGACAAAAAGATTACGGTGTTGAGAGATACCGGTAGCTCCACAGTTATCGTGCGGAGAGATTTGGTACGGGAAAGGGAGTTAACAGGCAAAACGAAATCGGTCTGCTTAATTGACCGTACAGTTCGGATGCTTCCGGAAGCAGAAATCGAGATTGAAACCCCGTACTTCAGCGGGAAGGTTACTGCTTTATGCATGACGACCCCCCTGTACGACCTTGTCATCGGAAACATCGACGGGGCGCGAGGACCGAATGATCCGGAATATTTGGGAGAAGACCCGAAGATAGAGCCCTCGCCAACACAGCGGCCGCGAGATACAGTAGAGGAGCATCCCGTGACGGATCTCACTAGAGCCCAAGGTGAAGCTGCGGCGCAAGAGACAGCGAAGGAGAATGACGATCGTGTCGAATAAGTTCACGGGCCGAGCAACTGGACTTACGTCGGCACGACCTCAACCGACCGACACTGTAAAGGAGACGGAGTTGGCCAGCCGGGCAAAATGTAGAGGCATTATCAAGTGGGTAAATAAACAGACAGGACCCGTCGAATGTAAGGACGCGTTAACGGTGTCGGAAGAGACAACGATGGCTGAGACGACGCCTCAGATATCGTCGTTGGAAAGGGCTCGCCGAAAAAGAACGTGGAAACACAAGAAAAGATCGAGCGAGCACCGCAAAAGGGGGCGCAAGCGCTGCTCGAAGTACTCAGGATAAGTGCTGAGGTCGAATCAGAATGTGTTGGGCAGTGCTGAGTGCCATATGTTGTGTTAATATTGTGTTATCCTGTGTCACAAGTGTCGAAGTGTTGTGCTGTGATGTGATGAATAGTATTGGACCATTGTTGTAATGAGAGAACTTCGTACAGTTGTATTATTGGGAATGTGTGGTGCAGTGTTGTACTCATGTGCTTGTGGTGGTGTTTTCACGTGTTGTTTATTTGAATTACAATGTACAATTGTATTAAGTGATCTATTGTGAATGTGAAGTGTCATGAGCGACTGATGGTGTTACAGTCTGTGAGAGTGTGTGGTGACTGTTCGCGCTCGTCTGTGGGGTTTTGAATATTATGAGATAATATTCTTAAAGTGGGGGCAGTGTCACAGAACGAGCGCTAAAAATGAGCGCGCCGCCAAATTCTTGCGACAACGGGCGGGAGAAACGCCGCGAGGTCAAAAGAAAAAAAAAGAAAACAAGCATCCAGGGCTCCCCGGGCGCGCGACGCCTCTCCTCTCGGAAGCCGCGAAGCGATGAACCTCCTCACCCCACAGCGGGGGCCGGGCAAGCGCTCGATTTTTCCAGAACGAAGGGGGCGTGGTCATACCGAGTTGAATCATCCTCCGGGGAGGGCATTCCAACCGTCTCACTCTCCCCTCAGCCTTCGCCGCGTATCGCGCCGACGAAATGACGAGAAATTTCTGGAAGGTGGCGCGGAAGGTATTTAATCGAGTGGCCGAGACGAGAAATCAGGAGGAGACGGAAGTGAGCGCCAGAGCGCGTAGAGATTCCGCCGTGTAGTCGGCGAAGGTTTTTGGTCCGAAGGGACGAAGCCAGAGATGAAGAGGATTTCCACCTGATGGGTGAAGGCTCGGGCTACAGGCAAGAGCGTGTGTTTACCGCTATCGAGCAAGGACCCGTGGCAACAGCTGCGGGTGTGAAGCCGACGTGTTCCGGCGAAGAAGTTCAAGTTTGAAGAGTGGCCAATTGAAGACGGGAGGTTTCCTAGAAGAGAAACTTCGAGGGCTGCGGAACGACAACAACGCTGGACTTTGAGTGAGTGATTCTCGGAAGAGTATCATTCAGACTTTTGTTCCAAGGACTTTGGACTGAATAGGTTTCTATCTCTTTAGTCTTTAAGTGTCTTGGTTGTTCAATGCATGCGACTGCATTGTAGTGCGTATTGTTGTCCGTGTCCGTTGTTTCAAGTGTGGCTGATTGTGTTGTGTAGTACGTTGATTGATTGATTGGTGACATATTGTATGCAACTATTGTGGAGTGTGCATTTTTGTGTATTATTTTCGATCTGCCATTATTGAGAATATAATTTGTTTGTTTATCAACTCTCGGCTCTGACTTGTTCTTTGGGCCACAACCGGCGTCCGCTGGCGCGCCAAAAAGGACCACTTCTAGATTGTCCACGCTTTCGTGGTGCGGTTCGGGGGGCCGATACTTCGGCTCTTGGAATTAGCCCGGCGATCGCCTCCCTAATAAACGGGACATGTGTGACAGACGCCGAGATATAAAAAAAGAAAGAAGTGTTCGGGGCATCGCGCGGTCTCATCTGAAGGACCTCGCAGTGATTGATGACTGGTGTCCCTCTACACTGCTGCAGGCTTGGACCGCTTCCGTCGCGTGGCGTCTCGAGTGACGGCAACTCCGCTTTCGAGACCAGTAAGCGTGACGTTGGCAAACGAGACGCCGGCCTCGCACCAACCCCGCATTGCCTGTCATTGGAAGACTGCTTTTGCTTTTTTTGTCGCGTAGTGACGTCTCCCACAGGCAACGCGCCGGAAATGCCATCTGCTTGGACAGTCGTCTGCTGTTCAAAGCGACATTTCGTCAAATTTTCAGGAATAGGCGCTTGAAGTGGAACATCGCACTGCGGCTGCTCGAATTAATTATACCGTCCCTTTGCTAGAAAGCCCGACGTGTTGATAGCGGCGCAGAAGGGGCCTGCAGACGACGAGTAGCAGACGCTCTCGCGTCTGTTCTACCGGCTGTGGTATTGTTGAATGCTATGCTCCGAAGAAAACGCGCGCCTTGTGATGTGCATTTCGCCACCAGACGTTTGTTAGTGAATCCTCACTAAACCACTAGTCCAATTGCTCTCAATTGCCATATTTGAAGACACAAGCGACGCAGTCGTCATTTTTGAGCTACTCACGACAGCAACAACTGCCCAAGCCGCCTGTCGGAATCAGTATCGTCTGCTTGTACCTACGCGAAAGACGGATACGTCGTCTGTCGAAACGTAAGCTACGTTACTACTGACTGCTCCGGAAAGCGCGCGCGCCAGGTGTGTTTGGATTGCGTCCGGTGTTGCAGCCAACAAGTATTGTGCGACACGCATCGAGGAACCGCCGACCACGTGCATTCGCGACCATGTTGTGCGGCCAGAGACGGCGCAGTTCCGTGCACTACCTTTGGATACTGCTACTGCTTCATCTGGCGGCGCACGCCGAGCAAAAGCCGAGCAAAAAGCTTCTAAAGCCGAGCAAAGAGCTCGGCTTTAGAAGACGACGTTGGCTTACGTGGGTTTAAGGTCCCTAGATGAAACAAGTTTCCAAGGTAGCGTCACTCATTGTTCTCGAGTCGTCCTCCTCACTCTCTCGATTACTCCTCTTTTTCTCTGCCATCCGCGTCTGTGATTGGTGCATTATTTGCACGTGATCTTGCAAATGGCTGGTGGTGTTATTTTTTATTATGCAAAAGGTTCAAAACGAGTACGCATGCGCATATGGCTCCAGCCGGATTCTCGCCATGACCAAAGACAAAATCGTAGCCAGAACATAAACTGAAGAGGAGGAGCGTTTCGATGTGCGCCAAGTCGACCAAGATTGTTTCGCCATGCCCGTTCAATGCAACATCTGCGTTTTTCAGCAATGCTGCGTTGCTGTAAACAGAAAATGGTTTCGCTCTCTTCAACTTACCTCGTGCTTTCCGAGATCAAGCGCACCATGAAGTGCAACTATGAACCATTTCACGCGATTGCTTTCGTGCAACTCCGTCAACGTATGTCGACGCGGATGTGCGAAGTGAGTTCACTTGTCGGTTTTTATTGAAACGCCAGGCGCGCGTCTAATGCGTGTCTAGTGCATGCCAGTTGCTACAAATACATGTGGGTATGCACGCATACAGAGCAGTTGTAGGTTGTAATCAACGCATCTTCAGAAACATTTTACTTTTGACCAGTTCCCGCTTGAGTCGAAACGCGCTGCTTCGAGACACCTCACTAGTAGAACTCTCACTTTTCAGGAAGTTCCCAGCACCGCATCAGAATCACTTGGCATCACGATTGTCCAAATGGGCACATTTAAAAAAAAACGTCATCGCAGTGCTGCTGGACGAGTGTTTGTACCAATCTGGTCGTAGTTCTTTTTCTTGCGTGTGCACAAGCCGGTTGTAATCAATCGTCACAACGTCACGCCCTGTGGCCACTTACAGGATCCAGCAAGAAGCACGTTCACTGTGTCACAGCACGAACAAAACACAATCGGAGAAGTGGACTAGTTAGAACTGGACAAAATGCCGCGGCCGTGGAACTAAAATGTACTACGCGAGACGCCATGGCTAGTGGTGTATAGAACTGCACAACGTTGCCGGTTGAGTAACGCACATCCCGCTTGCTCTTGTGTTGTGCCGTTTATGTTCATAAAGGTAACTGTTTATTCTACGTCTTATTTCGTTCATTTTGTCTCAATTACATCCATTCACCGTAGCAACAGAACCCAAACATTCGCTTTTGGATGAAAGTTTTAAACCTTCTAGGGGGCGCTTCAGGCAAATAAGCGAGGAGGAAAAGAGAGGGTGTCGCTACCTTGGAAACTTGTTTCATCTAGGGACCTTAATCCAGATTTTCAAGGCGACTGTAAATAAAATCAATGTTTGTTGGGTAACCGTGGAGTGCGGTTGTTGTTCTTTCCTTCGGCGTTTCGCGCCAACCCGCGTGTTCGGGCTGGTCGGCGTCCCCGCAGGCCACGTACGTCTCCGTCGGCCGTCTTCTTCTTCTTCTGCTTCGTCGGGACCAGCAAGCCCCCAACACAGCACACAGCTATTATCGTTTTTGTGGCCGATAGCAAAACGTGTTCACCTTAAAGCCACCACCATCGTTGTGGCCCTTTCGAGACAGTACGATGGGGCAAATGCTATGGTCGTTCATAACGCGGAACGTTAGGGACCACTAGAATCATTGCGCGCACAAGCGGGTTTGTCACGTGGTATTTTGTATTTCGCGGGCATTTGTATATAGCAAAAAAACACTAATACTTAACAGATGTGAAGAAGAAGATGTGCCTGCAGCGAGCAGCATCGCCAACGCCCGGCTCTCTCGGCTCGTGCTTCGGTTCGTTGCTGTGCCGATCGCTGGACGGTTCTTCACGCTGTCTCGTCGGTGGCAGTCAGGACAGCACTGCACGAATTTACGTACCAAATTGTACATGCCGCGCCAGTAATAGCGATGGCGAAGGCGTTCATATGTTTTGAACACTCCGGCGTGGCCACATTGCGGATCGTCGTGAAGGGAGGCGCATACTTGCGATCGTAAAGTGCGTGGAATGACCAGCAACCACCGGCGGCCACCGGGAGCGTAGTTGCGTCGCTGAAGAAGTTGATCGCGGATGGCGAAATGGAAAGCTTGACGTCGGAGGGATCGAGATACTGTAAGGTTGGGCGTGCCAGATAAATATTCGATAAGAGAGGCGATCCACGGGTCACGACGTTGTTCGGTGGCAATCGAGTCGAGATTTAGCGATGACAAGGTCTGGAGGCAAGTGTTTCCGCACGTCTGATCTGGTGGTAAAGGTGAGCGGGACAGGGCATCAGCGTCAGTGTGTTTGCGTCCGCAGCGGTATACGACGCGAATGTCGTACTCCTGGATGCGGAGTGCCCATCGCGCAAGGCGGCCAGAAGGGTCTTTCAACGTGGAGAGCCAGCAAAGCGCGTGCTGATCAGTTACTAGATCGAACGGGCGGCCGTATAAGTACGGCCGGAACTTTCCAAGCGCCCACACCAGAGCCAAACACTCTTTTTCTGTCACGCTGTAATTAGTTTCGGCTTTTGTCAGAGTGCGGCTAGCGTAGGCTACAACGTATTCTGAATAGCCGGGCTTTCGTTGAGCGAGGACCGCGCCTAGCCCGACGCCGCTGGCGTCGGTGTGCACTACGGTAGGAGCCGTCGGGTCGAAGTGGCGAAGAATAGGTGGGGAAGTGAGCAGACGGCGCAGAGTAGTGAAGGCAACGTCACATGCAGGGGACCAGGAGGTGAGGTTCACGTCACCGCGAAGAAGCTGGGTTAACGGTGACATGATAGATGCAAAATTTCGAACAAAGCGCCGGAAATAGGAGCATAGGCCTACAAAACTGCGAAGTTCTTTCATGGTCGTCGGCTTGGGAAATTCTGCGACTGCTCGAAGTTTTGCTGGGTCTGGTAATACGCCGTGCTTGGACACGATGTGGCCTAGGATGACGAGCTCGCGTGCAGCGAAGCGGCATTTTTTCAGGTTAAGCTGCAGACCAGCGTTACCATTGACACCAGATGGTAATCGGTGGATTATAGTGGCGGTTGACCACCTGACGCGCTACGCCGAAACAGCCGCTTTGCCGAGCGCTACAGCTCAGGATGTCGCCTCTTTCATTTTGCAACGCTTTATTCTTCGACATGGTGCACCTCGAGAGCTCCTTAGTGACAGAGGCCGCGCTTTCCTTTCCGAGGTCGTCGAAACTCTGCTTTCGGAATGCCACGTCATTCATCGGAAAACGACAGCATACCACCCGCATAATAACGGACTAACGGAACGGTTCAACCGCACGCTAGGTGATATGCTCTCAATGTACGTGGCATCTGATCATAGCAACTGGGACCGTGTTCTCCCATACGTCACGTTCGCATATAACACCGCAATACAAACCACCACGGGATTCTCACCTTTCTTTCTTCTTTACGGACGTGAGCCTTCCCATACAATTGATACCCTACTTCCTTACCGTCCTGATGCTTCCGAGTGTCCACCTATCTCCGATGCTGCTAGACAAGCCGAAGAGTGCCGCCAGCTCGCCCGTGCGTTCACCTCGGAAGAGCAACAACGCCAGAAAGAAACCCGTAGCACCTCTCTTCCGGATCCCAGCTATGCCCCAGGGTCTCTTGTGTGGCTTGCCATCCCATACCAAACACCGGGACTCTCCTCGAAACTTGTCCCCCGGTACGAGGGACCTTACACCGTTTTAGAGAAAACCTCTCCGGTTAATTACCTAATTGAGCCAGTTTCCCGATCGGATGACATGCGCCGGCGTGCACGTGACATCGTCCATGTTTCCCGACTGAAACCGTACCATGAGCCTTTGCCTGAAACTTCTTAAGTCGCCAGGATGGCTCCTTTTTCAGCGGGGGCGATTGTGAAGAAGAAGATGTGCCTGCAGCGAGCAGCATCGCCAACGCCTGGCTCTCTCGGCTCGTGCTTCGGTTCGTTGCTGTGCCGATCGCTGGACGGTTCTTCACGCTGTCTCGTCGCTGTCTTTAACGGCTAATAAACCTCCTCACACAGATATAAACTTATAAACTATCTAATCAGACGTTTTGCAAACCCATCTACAACTTTCTCATTGAATTGTTTATGTGTCTTTGTTTCTTGATAATTTGAATAATTAAACACATCTAATTAAACAATATTTGAGAACACCAAAAATAGTCTAACTCCAGGCAACGGTGAACAACATGCATTTGGTCGCGTCGTAATTACGTGCTCCGGTATATTTTTAAACTATGGCTGAAGTTACGTGGAACACCCTGTATGTAAGGAAAGGACCTAAAGACGCCGAGGAACGTCAAACCAGAACTGAAGAAGACGAGCGGAGGGCAGGTGGCACGAAGGCGACAACAAGAATTGAAGAAGAGAAGAAGGCACGTGCGATTACGAGGCAACTGTGCGCCAATCAGCTGATGACCAGTGGTGGCCCACAGAGGTGGCGTGCCAAGATTGGGCCACGTGCGACCATTATGTGGCAGTAGGCTGTGTGGATGGGGACGAGCCGGAGCAGCGGCAGACGGGAGACAGCGGGCCGAAGCGTCGGACGCAGGCGATCAAGGTTCCGGCCAGGGAACGCGGCTGTCCACGCTACTGTCGTCCAACTACCAGCTGGGGCGGCATTGCCGGCACGAGTACTGCATCTCGGGGCGCGGCCTGGCCTGCTGTTCTCTTCCTTGACGAGGGCATCGCGGATCTTGGCAAGGCGTCTCCACGGTCAGCCGTTCGACACAGCGACGAACGTGGCCTGGCTAGTGGTCACGGTTGCGTCGAGCATCGCGTCTCGGTGCACGCTCTTCGCTGGACGGGCTGGCCATTCCCCGCATGGAGCATCGCGTCTCCGATGCGGGTTGACTGCTCCGTAGTCGCACCCATGTCATCAAGCGCCGGTGTCACCAGAGCATCGCACATCGGCGAGGGACGAGCGAGACGTTCTGCCGGGCGAGACGCGGGAGTGCGCACAGAGGAGCAGGGAACCGGGCGAGGTTCAGGATGGCCGAGGATTCAGGTGCCAGGGGAGTTGCTGGCTGAATCGAGGGTTGAGGCCACGAAGGCAGACGGGAGACAGCGGGTCGAAGCGTCGGACGCAGGCGAGCCAGGTTCCGCCCAGGGAACGCGGCCGTCCACGCTGCTGCCGTCCAACCACCAGCTGGGGCGGCATTACCGGCACGAGTACTGCATCTCGGGGCGCGGCCTGGCCTGCTGTTCTGTTCCTTGCCGAGGTCATCGCGGATCTCGGCGAGGCGTCTCCAAGGTCAGCCGTTCGACACAGCGATGAACGTAGCCTGGCTAATGGTCACGGTTGCGTCGAGCATCGCGTCTCGGCGCACGCTCTTCGCTGGACGGGATGGCCATGCCCCGCATGGAGCATCGCGGCTCCGATGCGGGTCAACTGCTCCGTGGCCGCACCCATGCCATCAAGCGCCGGTGTCACCAGAGCGTCGCACATCGGCAAGGGACGAGCGAGACGTTCTGCCGGGCGAGACGCGGGAGTGCGCACAGAGGAGCACGGAACCGGGCGAGGTCCAGGGTGGCCGAGGATCCAGGTGCCAGGGAAGTTGCTGGCTGAATCTAGGATCGCCGAGCGGTGCCGAGTGATGCGCCACACTCGGACGTGGGCCATGAGCTCATGAGCTGCAGTGTGCACCCGAGGGTACATGGCGGTGCCCTGGCCAAGAAGGAACGTGCGGAAAAGAGATCTCGAGGGTTGAGGCCACGAAGGCAGAGGAAGCGGTGCGCCGCTCGAGAGGACGAGTTCCTGGCAGCGTTACTGAGCCGGACGTGAGACCCGTACGTGTCGGCCAGGTCGAGCTCCGGTGTGTCTGTTCAAGGTCCAAGGCCGAGACCTGCCCAACGGCTCCTACCTGGGTGCAGTGGCCGGGAGCAGGTTCGTGGGCGAGGCCTACCGGGTGTGGTTCTCGTGAGCCGTGGCCTGATCCTGGACCTCCGGAGTTGCGACCCTGACTGCTGGGTTGGCCGCGACGTCCGACTCAACGGCGCTGCACACGGTAGCGTATCCGCGCGCCGTCAGCCGTTCCACCCATGCCATGAAATAAAAAGTTCATGTTAATCCTTTCTCGTCCGCTATCAACAAACATAGTGACGAACGTCCTTAACCACTACAATGTATATACATGCACCTAAACCTAAGTACACGGAGTGGAATGGACAAAACTTTTATTTCATTAAAATCTGCAGATTGACGGCGTAGGCCACCCGGGTGTTCGCGGTGATGTTTAGCCTTTCCACCACTTCCTGGGCCTGCGGGATCATAGATTTCTAAATGTATACACTAGAGGGAAATGTGGCGCTAGTGTCTATGGGATTGGCGACGCATGGCGCTTAAGCGAGCATGATAATTATGGGTAGTACACGTACTTGCCTAGTATTCGTACTTTACGTTCCTTTTGGCATAGCGTGGCTTGAACCTGAATTTTGTCACGAAACAACAATCAGCAAATGTTCAGCAGTCGTGCTTCACCACCTTATTCCTTTAGGCCTACCATTTCAAATAAGGTCGCCAAGTTCAAAATGTTCCGTTCTCTCCTTCGAAACAAAACCGAAGCACAACAATAAACCAAACCACAGGTGTGATTCGCTGACCGCAACTACGAAGACTATAGGCAAAAAACCGTGCACTATTCATCATTACCATGGTCGCTGAACTATCGCAGCGCCAGAGTCCCCTCTATAGTTAAATTTGGAAAACTATATGTGCCGCATGGCCCCAAAGTTGGACTTCAAGCTTTGAGCTAGCCCGCGCGTCGCACCAACGCATCTCAAGGAAGTCCGTGTTTTGGTGATCGAAAAGCCGTGTAGTGGGTGCACGCATTGCCATAGATTATCTTATACGTCTGCGTATTAGTGTTTACAGTGCCCCCCCCCCCCAAATTTTGCCTCGATTGAAAATCGGCCCCGCGACCTGTGAATGAGCAGTGAAGCACCATGACTACAAGACAACCATGGCAAAATTGAAATTTACTAAAACAGCCAAACGGAATTAGCTGGACCTGTGACAGTCAGCCATTCCCCTGCGATTTCAATATGAACCTTAATTATTAAAGGCGACTAATAATGGCTCGAATTTTTCATTAGTTTCTACGGATTAGGACCTAACCCACAGGACCTATGGGTTAGGACTAAACTCTTGTAGCTAAATAACAAAATGGAGCGGCCTAGAAAACAGGATCAAAAGAAGTGATCGATGGTACAGGCACACACTGAACACAGATTATTGAAATAAGCAACACATATACACCTTACACAGATAGCACCCAGACTGCATAGTTTATCCCGCATGAAAACGCTAATCCTGGAATGCCAGCGGCTGAAAGCGGCACCACCACGGGTTTGAGGCGAGTAGGTTGCTGCTTCGGGACGTCCGAGCACGAAAGAGTCTTCCTTTAATTCGCCTACCCCTTCCCCTTTTATCCGGGGTCAACAATAAGGTCGTTTCACTCACTAAGGATGAATCAATACTGCCACGTGCCGACCCCGAGGCAGTATCAACTAGATCAGGTAACTGTTAGGCTAAAGATAAATAATATATAAATTATAAGGCGAATATTAGAGTTCCACCATGTTTAGCGAGGCAATATTTTTTAGTGAGCCATACCTGTGACTGCATCCCAGAGCACAGACACCGAGTAATTAAACACATAACTGGTTCCAGAGTTGTACGTAACGCGTTAAAAGGCATCAACTACTTGTAATCAATTACATATTTTTTTGTAAATTTGTAATATAATCGATTCCTTTTTTCGAAACTGTATCATTCCGAGTAATTATATTACATTTCGTTATAATTAGTTAGCGGCAATCATTTACTTTCTTTCTTTTATATAATCAAGTTGTAACCGTCTTCTACGCCGTTCTGTTCCTGATAAATATGCGACCACTCTACGGGGTTCCCCTATCCTGCTTAGAAGTTGTGCAAACTGGCTTTTTTTTTAATGTGTGCACTTTTTCTGGGCTAATGTAAGTACCACACATCTCGAAAACAAAAGATTTATAGTTCTCACTATGAATGCTAAGCTTCGCTAAGCAGTAATGCCAGACGCTTTGATGAAATTCGCCAGGTAAGGTATAAGTTTAAGTTTTTGACGTAATATCCCTGTATATATATATATATATATATATATATATATATATATATATAATGACGCGCGTATGTGCCAGTGGTGAGGACAACGAAGCAGCGCGAGTGTCCTTGGCCGAGGGGAAAAGGCGAAGAAGTCGTTGCAGTCTGTTTCCTGCGATCGATAAATCGTATTTCTTTGAGGCGCTTTGTGTGCTCGTCAATCTCGCGTCGTCACACTGGTCGAGGTGCTGGGTACGTCTTCATGCTTGGTACCCCTTCGCGGACCCGACATTCAAGCCCGGAATCACTACCACCCGTCGACACACCAGTCCACCGTTCCAGCCGCCGTCTGCGAGGCCTATAGCTCCCGAGCTCAATCCCTTTCCAGAAACTGCCAGCAATCGCTTGCCTCTTTCAACCACCATGGCCACTGCAGCTACATCGCACATGACACTTCAGAGTCCCATGATTCCTGACTGCTTTCATGGTGAGACCTATGAAGATGCACAAGACTGGCTGGACCAGTTCGAACGCTGCGCGAAGTACAACCAGTGGGCCACCCCAGAAGACAAGCTCGCGAATGTGTACTTCTACCTGAAAGACAACGCACAGACGTGGTACATCAACAGGGAAAGAAGCATGGCTACGTGGGATGACTTCCGCAACCAGCTGATTGACACCTTTAGTAGTCTTGATAGAAAGGAGAATGCGCAACGTCTCTTGGAAGCTCGAATTCAAAAACCTAACGAGAGCGTCGCTATGTTCGCCGAGGACATGACCCGTCTTTTCGGCAGCGCGGATCCCGAGATGCCGGAAGACAGGAAGCTGCGGTATCTAATGCGAGGCGTGAAGGAGCAACTGTTTGCTGGGCTTGTGAGAAATCCGCCAACAACAGTAGCGGAGTTCACGAAAGAAGCCACAGCTATTGAACGGGCCCTACAGCAACGGTACCGCCAGCAGAACCCGGTCAACGTTCGAGCGAGTAGCCCTGTTACGACAGCGGCGAGCCTCTGCGACAACGACAGGCCTCTGCGGGAAGTCATCCGGGAGATTTTGAGGGAGGAGCTTCGGCAGCTTGGTTTAATTCCAGCAACTGAACCGACGCCGGCATTGTCTTTTGTCGCTGATGTTGTCCGGGATGAGGTCCGCCAGGCTCTCTCTTCATCCGGCTATGATGGTGTGCGACGACATTTTACTTATGCTGATGCCGTCCGACGCCCCGTCGTCGCTCATTCAGCGCAGCAGACCCCAATGACTGGACCACCACCAACCCTGCAAACACAGCCACTGTCTGCACCGACCACTTTCGCAACCTCACCGATTCCTCCGACAAGACGAATGCCGTATAACCAACATGCCCCACAACGTAGCCCCACAACGTGGCCCAATAGTGAGTCTCCACTTACCTACCAGCGTCGGAAAACCGATTTGTGGCGTACCGCTGACCGTCGACCGGTATGCTTTCATTGTGGCGAAGCTGGGCACGTCTACAGAGTTTGCCATTATCGCGACGCTCAGTACAAGAGATTTCCTCGCTACCCTGATTACATTGCGTACGACGATCAACGCATGTACAACTACGCCCCTGTGAACACACCGCCGCAGAATCCAGTAATGCCCAGATCACGTTCTCCATCTCCTGCGCGGCCCAGTTCACCTAATCGTCGCAGTTTTGCCGACGTCACCAGGGGCAGGTCCCCTAGCCCGCGACGGGGAAACTAGACGCAGCGACCTCGGGGGGTGGGGTTGCCAATATTCGAAATTCCGAACAGCCCCCATTGCAGACAAGTGACAGCTCGAAGCCATCAAAACCGGAGAAGACGACAGCAACGACTAATTCGACGAATGAGACAACTGCCGACGTAACCGACGTTATCAGCGCTGACCTCGTCGTTCACATTGACGGCCACCAAGTGACGGCACTTGTGGACACTGGCTCCCACTTTTCTATAATAAGCCTACAGCTAGCCGAAAGGCTAAGGAAGGTGAAAATGCCATGGCAGGGACCCAATATAAGAACTGCAGGAGGTCAGTTGATGACAGCGGTTGGAAAGTGCACGGCCCGACTCTTCATTGCTGGTTCCACCTTTGTCGCCACCCTCGTCATTCTCCACGAGTGCTGTAAACAGCTCATATTGGGAATGGATTTCTTGCGCGAATACGGGGCTGTGATTGACATCCGTGACAGAAGCGTAACGTTCACTGTAAGCTCGGAGACTGCTACAGATAAGGAACACCAGCCACCTCGCTTCCGTATTGCCGATGACGACGTCATACTGCCGCCACGAAGTTGTTCTCTCGTATCCGTGCACTGTGACAAATTACAAAATGCTACTGGCATCGCTGAACACATCAAGGATCTCGCATTCACTAGCGGCATTTCTGTTGCCAGGGCTGTCATCACTGTTACTGACGGATGCGCTGAACTGCTGGTGACAAATTTCAGCAGAGAACGCCGACACATAGTTAAAGGCACGGCTATTGCCTATTTTGACGAACTCTCGCAAACAGAAGATTGTCATTTAGTGGAGGAAGTAGCAGCGTCTACTATCACTACACCGACACCTGTAGACATTGGTCCAATGTTATCTCCCATTGAGCGAGACCGCCTTCTCACGCTCATCAACAAGTTCCACGGCTGCTTCTCATCCACATCAAGAGTTGGTCAAACGGCACTGACGAAACACCGCATCATCACGGATTCCGATGCCAGACTGTTACAAGCTGCCACTCTAGCGTCGCCAGCGCGAAGTCGGCGACGGGAATGACAGCAGGTTGGTTCGTTCCGTACGCAAGCAGAGACAATGAAGAGATCAGAGACGCTGAGAAAACAAAACAAACTTTACTCTAGTGATATTGCAGCACACGGGATCTAATACAACACTTCAATACAACTAACAAAATACATCGACACTTGATACAACTAAAGAAATATATAACAGAAACAATAAATCAGCTTACGAGAGAGAACTATTACAAACTACACAAACAAACAAGAATAGAACGACGGAGGAGAAAGTTCGAAGATATAAACAGGTGAAGGCATACGTGTGATGACCGGCAGCGTTGTGTCCCCGACGATCGGATGCGAGAAGTCGAAGAGAGTTCTGGCACGACTGCGATGTCGGCGGTGTTGCAACGCTGGTGGCTCCGGGAGGCTAGTGCTTGCAGGTGACTTTGAGCAGGTTGAGCTAACTCGAGGCGAAGTCCCAATGTCTACGTTGCCGACGTTAATATCGCGTCACAACTAGACGAACGGCTAAGTTTAGGTGGCCAGCCGATACAGAGCCACACTAAAAACTTCTAGAAGAGATGCTTGTTGATCTGTTTCTACACCTATGTTGATCAGCGACTAGTCTGCCTAGCAGGGCAAAATCCTGCGCTTAAATCCCCCTCGTGTCTTCTCGCTCTCTTCCTTGGGGACAAGAGACCTCTACATGGGTCCAATCATGCGCGTTTAATTGAGGGGAAACTCCGCCCCAAAAATGTTTTGACCCCACCCCTTTTTAATTGGGAGAGGGCCCGCAACTAGCGAGAGTGACAACCTGTCGGGTTGTCATACGGCTTGGCCACCAGAGCGTTTGCCACGCTTTTCCCCGTGGGAACGGTCAACCATTTAGCTCTCTGCCGGGGCGTCTCGTAGTCTAATCCTTGTTCGGGGTATACCGCGGCCTTCTACGACCTTGCAGACGCCGCCACAGTTACAAAAGGATTAAATGTCGGCGGCGACGCTCTAAGAAGAGCACCCCATTTTGCACTTCTCGGCTCCCTTTCATGCGCCGCCGTTTCTCACGGTCAGTCGGGGAGTACGGCGCCCGTTAATTGCCGTGACGCGGTGTCGCCAAAAATGGCCGTCCGTGACATTGCCCCCCACTTTCAGAATGTTATTCATAACATTTGTTCACACGGAGGGGAATTTTTTCGACAACAAGGAACAAAACACTACCAACAAGGGAGACATGAGGGCTGTCCCTCTCATACACAACATAACTAGGCAGAGTGCATCAAAGTAACAACAAAAGAAAAAAAAAACAAATTGTTAGAGTACCAGCTTCAGTTACACGCAACAATATCAAGGCGCAATACAACCAAGAAGAGGAAATAGCCGTGTACGGCAGCCATCAATACAGAATACACTGCACGAATGTATACTACGAAACAAAACGGAACCGGTGCGCTCCTCTACTGTAGTGCAATCCTTCAATGTGCATTACAAAAAGTAAAAACAACCATTGCACCAAGCAAAAAGAAAATAACTCAAAATACACTTCTTATACAATGAAATATGTACATACAAACAGAAAACAACCGACGGAAGGAAAAAAAATAACATGCTCATAGACCTCGATTCTAACTGCGCACAACGACAACTGTACCGGGTCACGCCAATCTTAATCAATTTACGAAATCATTCGGTTTATGCTAACATCTTCCTCAAATGCTCATTCATGCCACATCCCCATGGCAGTGGAGGCATACGATGCCACACTAAACCTTTTAAACAACTTGAAAAATTGCACATTTTCTCGGTTTTTCCCTTATGCAAATTTTCGCACTCATGATTAAACTAATTCGATGCTAACTTTCAGCCTTTGGCTCGGCGGTTTTCCTTCTGAACAATTTACACCGCATCACGTAACTTGCAAAAATTATGACTGAAATCTGCATCTGCAAAGCAACACTAAGTAACCATACTTAGCACGCACGTGCAACAATTCTTCAAACTGACTGCCCCCTTTCTCAATTAGATTCGCTTGAATCGCACACGATGGGGTCGCCTTCCCGGCGGCTTTCGAGCACGCCAGTGGTTACAAAAAGCACGATAGCCAGGCTGTGTCCCGCTGTCATGCCTCATTCTGCATTTCGGCCGGCTCCCCTCAGGAATGTGCAAGGAACGCCAGAAACAGGGGGGAAGCCTGGGTAATAGTGTCTTTGTGGTCGCCCCCACGCAGTACTTAGCCGTCGTGCCTTTTCGACTTTGAACCTTCGGGCAAGGCCGCTTTCCCGAAGTCGTCGAAATGACCCGCGCGTTTCGTTCGGGTGACGCACCTCCTTTTCCTCCTCTACAACTGGCTCGCCGCTTGTGCCTCCATGAACGCCACCATTGACGTTTTTTGAAACGGCTGAATGGCCTAGTCTTTCGTCTTTCTCGAGATGGAGTGGGATCTGCCCTAGGCTTACACAGAGCGGTGCGCTCCCGCTTCTTTCGTTTTCGGTGATGTTCGCTTGCCCCCTTTTTCGCGATGTCATCATCATGTCGCTTCGGGACCTCAGAAGTTGGCAAGCTCGTTGGAGCTGGTGCTAGGTCTTCCCTCCCGATAACGCTTTTTGAACTCGGTGTCACGACGGACTGTCGGACCAAATTAGCTTTGTCAACACTGATGAAGCCATCAACTGGGCCCTCTCCGACGGCATCGCTGCATTCCTGAAGCGTCGCGTCCTCGCTCTGATTCGCCACTGTGCTAATCATGCCTACATTTGACGATGTCGAAACATACTCTTGAGGCACGAAGGAGGTTTCCAGCATCTTACTGGGCCCATTAGGGCTGCTGGCACTCTCCTCATCCACGCAAGGAGCGTCTTTCGACATCGTCTCTACCTCCAGACTTGCCAAGGCCTCGTTCTCAGCATACTCTACCTTGATGCCTTCTAGAATACGCGGGCCCTTTTCTGGCGCGATCTCTGGTTCTAGCACTTCCTGCCACATTTTAACGTTCATCGCTTTCCGACGCCCCTCACTTTCAGACTGATGTCTTTCTGTTTCGCGCTTTCTTTCAGACTCTTGTCTGAGCTGCTCTTCTTGTGTCCAGACAGAAGTTCCGAATGTCCAGAACATCTCTGCCTTAACTACCTCGTAGTTGTTCGCGTTCTGCTGACTGAGTCGCGCAACAGCTTCATTTGCCTCGCAAGGCAGAACCGTGAGTAGCCCTTGACACCATGTGTCTCGCTCAACTGACAGTTCCTCGCCGGCATCGCCGTGCTCACTGCTGGATCGGCTCACCCTGCTACTCTCACTGAGGCGAATCTTTAATTGCAGTAACTGCACTTCCCGTTCTCCGGCTTCCCTTGCCGCTTTCCTTGCCGCTTCTCGTTCTTTCGCCCTTTCTTCGCGCTCTCTCTCCCTTTCTTCCCGTTCTTTCTCCAGTTCTCTCTCCTTTTCTTCGCGTTCTCTCTCCCTTTCTTTTTCCTCCCGGGCCAGTGCCCGCTCATCTCTGGCTAACGCCTGCGCCTGTTCCTGCTGCTCCTTAACCCATTGTCTCAGTTCGGCGCCTTCGAGGCCTAACTGTTTACCGTACGCGATCCACTTATCAAAATCCATACACTCCATACTGCAACTGGCACTACAAAGCCACTATAAAAACAGCGCAATCATTGCAGGATGCAACCGCTTAAACTGTGCGGCTCTATCACCACGCTGTCCGCACGGTTCTCGTTCACCCCTCACTGTCTTACTCTTGTACGGAACGTCCTGTCTTGCGGACGCCAGTTTTGTTACAAGCTGCCACTCTAGCGTCGCCAGCGCGAAGTCGGCGACGGGAATGACAGCAGGTTGGTTCGTTCCGTACGCAAGCAGAGACAATGAAGAGATCAGAGACGTGAGAAAACAAAACAAACTTTACTCTAGTGATATTGCAGCACACGGGATCTAATACAACACTTCAATACAACTAACAAAATACATCGACACTTGATACAACTAAAGAAATATATAACAGAAACAATAAATCAGCTTACGAGAGAGAACTATTACAAACTACACAAACTAACAAGAATAGAACGACGGAGGAGAAAGTTCGAAGATATAAACAGGTGAAGGCATACGTGTGATGACCGGCAGCGTTGTGTCCCCGACGATCGGATGCGAGAAGTCGAAGAGAGTTCTGGCACGACTGCGATGTCGGCGGTGTTGCAACGCTGGTGGCTCCGGGAGGCTAGTGCTTGCAGGTGACTTCGAGCAGGTTGAGCTAACTAGAGGCGAAGTCCCGATGTCTACGTTGCCGACGTTAATATCGCGTCACAACTAGACGAACGGCTAAGTTTAGGTGGCCAGCCGATACAGAGCCACACTAAAAACTTCTAGAAGAGATGCTTGTTGATCTGTTTCTACACCATGTTGGTCAGCGACTAGTCTGCCTAGCAGGGCAAAATCCTGCGCTTAAATCCCCCTCGTGTCTCCTCGCTCTCTTCCTTGGGGACAAGAGACCTCTACATGGGTCCAATCATGCGCGTTTAATTGAGGGGAAACTCCGCCCCAAAAATGTTTTGACCCCACCCCTTTTTAATTGGGAGAGGGCCCGCAACTAGCGAGAGTGACAACCTGTCGGGTTGTTGTCATACGGCTTGGCCACCAGAGCGTTTCCCACGCTTTTCCCCGTGGGAACGGTCAACCATTTATCTCTCAGCCGGGGCGTCTCGTAGTCTAATCCTTGTTCGGGGTATACCGCGGCCTTCTACGACCTTGCAGACGCCGCCACAGTTACAAAAGGATTAACCGTCGGCGGCGACGTTCTAAGAAGAGCACCCCATTTTGCACTTCTCGGCTCCCTTTCATGCGCCGCCGTTTCTCACGGTCAGTCGGGGAGTACGGCGCCCGTTAATTGCCGTGACGCGGTGTCGCCAAAAATGGCCGTCCGTGACACAGACCCATCCGGCAAAATCCTTATCGAGTCGTCCCAAAGGAGCGCGAGGCAATTCAAAAACAGGTGAAAACGATGCTACAAGATGGTGTTATTCGGCCGTCTAACAGTCCTTGGGCATCACCTGTAGTACTCGTCAAAAAGAAGGACGGTAGCTTGCGTTTCTGCGTCGACTATCGTAAGCTTAATCAGATCACAAAGAAGGACGTCTACCCTCTGCCGCGTATTGATGATTCATTGGATAGACTAGAAAACGCACGCTACTTTTCGTCTATGGACTTAAAAAGCGGCTACTGGCAAATTGAAGTGGATGAGAGAGATCGTGAGAAGACCGCCTTTGTTACGCCCGACGGACTTTATGAATTTCAGGTTCTTCCTTTCGGTTTGTGTTCGGCGCCAGCAACATTCCAGCGTCTCATGGACACAGTTCTGTCGGGACTTAAGTGGCAAACCTGCTTGGTGTACCTCGATGACGTGATTGTCTTTTCAGCGACTTTCGAGGAACACTTACGAAGGCTCGAAGCAGTTTTTGAAGCAATACGCTTGGCCGGTCTTACTCTCAAACCAGAAAAATGCCACTTCGGCTTCCACGAACTTCGATTCCTCGGTCACGTCGTGAGCAGCCAAGGGATCCGACCCGACCCGGATAAAATTGCCGCCGTGGCAAACTTCCCGACGCCATCAGACAAAAAATCAGTGCGACGTTTTTTAGGACTCTGTGCCTATTACCAGCGATTTATTGCTAATTTTTCGCGCATCGCATGGCCATTGACACAGCTTACTCGGGAAGATACCCCCTTTAGATGGAGCGAAGACCAACAGCAGGCATTTCACGAGCTTCGTCAGCGAATGCAAACACTCCCGTGCTGGCCCACTTCGATGAAGACGCGCCGACAATACTTCATACAGACGCTAGTAATGTGGGTCTTGGAGCAGTGCTCGTACATTCGAAGGACAACAACGAAAACGTGATCGCCTACGCCAGCAGGACGCTGTCCCGAGCTGAAGCTAATTACACTACGACGGAAAAAGAATGTCTTGCAATGGTATGGGCAGTCCTGAAGTTTCGTCCTTATTTGTACGGCCGCCCATTCACCGTTATCAGCGATCACCACTCTCTCTGTTGGTTAGTCAACCTGAAAGATCCGTCTGGCCGCCTTGCACGATGGAGCCTTCGGCTGCAAGAATTTGACTTCACCGTTGCCTACAAGTCGGGAAAACGACACACCGATGCCGACTGTCTTTCTCGGTCTCCTGTTGAGACGGCATCCCCGGACAACGACGATGACGACACGGCCTTTCTCGGAATTGTGGACACTGCCACCTTTTCTCAACAGCAGCGTGGCGATGCTGAGCTGCTACCACTTATACATTACCTACATGGGCGAGTGAATAGCGTTCCGAAGTTATTTGCGAGAGGGCTGCCGTCGTACTGCTTGCGGAATGACGTTCTTTATAAGAGGAACTTTTCACCCACCGGCAGCAGCTACTTGCTCGTCGTTCCTTCTTCGCTTCGCCGTGAGGTACTGCAAGCCTGTCACGATGAACCTACCGCTGGTCACTTGGGTTACGCAAGAACATTGGCGAGGATAAGGCAGAACTATTACTGGCCAAGACTTGCCGAAGTTGTCAAAACTTACGTGCAGGCATGTCTAGATTGCCAGCGCCGCAAGCCACCATCCATCAAACGAGCTGGCCTGCTGCAGCCTGTGCAAGTGCCGGCGACACCGTTTGCACAACTTGGCATGGATTTACTGGGCCCCTTCCCAAAGTCTGCCACTGGAAACAGGTGGATAATCGTCGCCACGGATTACCTGACCCGATACGCGGAGACAGGCGCTCTGCCACGGGCAACGGCAGCCGAAGCGGCTGCAATTTTTCATTGAAGCCATCGTCTTAAGACACGGTGCTCCCGCAATAGTCATCACCGACAGAGGTACAGCGTTCATGGCCGAGCTTTTGGACACCATTTTTCAACTAAGTGGTACAGCTCACAGGAAGACAACGGTGTATCATCCCCAGACCAACGGGCTCACCGAACGCCTCAACAAGACCTTGGCTGACATGATAAGCATGTACGTAGATGTAGAGCACAAGAACTGGGACATCATTTTGCCCTACGTCACGTTCGCGTACAACACGGCTCGTCAAGAGACCACTCGGAAGACACCCTTTAGTCTCCTTTACGGACGCGAGGTTACAACAACGTTAGACGCAATGCTTCCTCATGAAACTGATGGCAATGAGACAGACGCCGAAGAGTTTACCCAGCTAGCAGAAGAAGCCAGACAACTTGCCAGGTTGCGAATCACCAAACAGCAAGACGACAATGCCAAGTATTACAACCTCCGGCACAGACCCGTCATATACAACGTGAACGACAAAGTATGGGTCTGGACCCCTGTTCGTCACCGTGGGCTTTCCGAAAAGCTGTTGCGAAGATACTTCGGACCCTACAAAGTTCTGCGACGCATTAGTGACGTCAACTACGAGGTTGTTCCGGACGGCATGCAGTGTTCAAAGCGGCGCAGACATTCACCAGAAATTGTCCACGTGCTTCGGATGAAGCCTTACTTTCAGTGACTAACTGTGCAGTTTTGGTTTCGCCTTGCTTCTCAAACGTTTAACATCGGGACGATGTTTTTTTTAAAGGGGGAATAATGACGCGCGTATGTGCCAGTGGTGAGGACAACGAAGGAGCGCGAGTGTCTTTGGCCGAGGGCAAAAGACGAAGAAGTCGTTGCTGTCTGTTTCCTGCGATCGATAAATCGTATTTCTTTGAGGCGCTTTGTGTGCTCGTCAATCTCGCGTCGTCACAATATATATATATATATATATATATATATATATATATATATATATATATATATATATATATATATATATATATATATATATATATATATTATATATATATATATATATATATATATATATATATATATATATATATATATATATATACATATTATTTGGCTGGTTATTTTTCACCCACTTTTATTTCTTTTTATTTACATTCCATTGGTTCTAATAACTGCCCCTGTACATTCCTTGACATTACTGTCTGTTAGATCTCATTAATATTGTGTCAAAACACGGAAAAACGAGCCCTTAGGTATACACTTCTTTCCCATATATATATATATATATATATATATATATATATATATATATATATATATATATATATATATATATCGACGAACATGTGTCATTAAAGAAACACCACCTGTATGAAGTAAGCAAAGTCCTTGACGTCACAGAAATGAGCGAATATTATTGGATGGAACACGTATGCGTTTATTACGTGGGTGATACAATTATGGCTGAGGACGTATCGTGTCTTCATTCTTAGGTTGTCACCACATGTAGTATTCCTTTTCTCAGAATCGTGAAATGGCGACAGGGCAGAATGTAGCGATCAAATGTTTCGTCCGTGCTTACAGAGAGATTACAGAGTGGGTACCCACTAAACTTGACCCATGCAAGTACGACCTTGAAGGGGCCCTGCAACACTTTTTCAGCATGGTCAGAAAACGCTGCCGATCGGTAGCAGAGGCTCCCACAACACGGGAGCCAAATATTGTAGAGAAGAACGCGGCCTGGAATTCACAATAAATTATCAAGGTCAGCTAAGAATTGCTTTCTCTTCTCTCGACTAATTACGGAATATGGCCAAAAATCAAACGTAGCTAGCCCGTCTATCAGCGATTGACTGATTTGAACGCGGCGCGCTCGCTCGTTACCATGATCACCGCGGGAGGCCGCTACTTGTCAACGCGTGCGCACGCGATCACACCGACAAAGCCGCGCATTCGAAAAAAATAAAAAAAAGTGCTCAAGGTCATGAGGCACGGGTGACGTGTTTTGTTTGCCCCTCCCATTCCACCGTGCTTAGCTTATAGTGCTTTCCTCGGGACGAGAACAGAGAGAATGTGATTGCAGTGTGTGACAAATCTTTGTAACTCCGCTCGTACTGGACGGATTCTTAAAATTTTTGCGGCGTCGGATTCACGAGGCAATAAGCTCTTCCAGTGCATTCATTTCATGGTTACTTGGAAAAGTGTTTCGGGACCCTTTTAAGGGAAGATCTAATACAAGACCCGCAACTAGTGGCCCCTTTTCACTCCTCCCTCTCAGTGGGGGCGAATCAATCACAGTTAATAGGGGAACTAGAACAAGCAACCCTGCTCGAGCTTGGTCTGCCTCACGTGAAACGAAGAAGAAATGGAAAATTCTCGTGACGCCACGTAATCCTCGTGAAGGCGCGTGACACGTTCACGAAAGGCGCAAGTAGAAGACAGACCGCCTTACATTTTGGTCTTCAACTCGTGGCGTTCCTGGACAGTGCAGTATAGCAGGCAACGTCCTTACCCGTTGGTCAAGTTTTGTGAGGTCGCTGCTCGCCTTCACACGGTGGTCCGAAAGGCTTGCCCACTCGTACCACTGGTCAGCTGTCCGTTCGTGCTGGCCACCATCCTCTTCGTACTACGACCGAAAACACGGTAAGCCTTACGTATTGGTGAGGAACTCTAGCGTGTTCTTCGATTCACTGAGTTAAGTTCGCCAACCGGTTGCGAAGATAAACCTTTGAAGAGAGGAGGAGGGGGATGCCGGGCCAACGTTTCGACAAACGCGCTCGTTTTTCTCAAATCAGTGATACACCTTTTATCGCGATGGCACAGCGCATGCGCCGTTCCCCTAGCAAAGAAGTCGCGAAACGCCTCTTAATCTAGGAGTGCTTTGTTTAGTAGGTACCGTTTGTCCCGGATCTTACCAAAACCCTACCATATAAAACCAGAGCGCAGTGCAGAAAAAATGGAATAGGTGAACTACTTACCGTAGCGCTTGCATGAGTGCACTTCGTATGCCCTTGGCTGTGTGGTGCATAAGATACGACGCGTGCACATAGACACGGTGAGCTAGGACTCACTCGCTGGATTTCGCGCCGACCGGTTGTGCCCCCCGATCCCCGACGACAGCGCAGCTCTGGCCGACTGGCTCGCCCTACGCCATCTCCTGACGCCGACAAGAGCTCTCGCAGAGTGGTGTCCCGTCCTCGGACTTCTGCGACCGTGTCCATCTTTCCTATCTTCTCCTTACTTCCGTATGTGGCGGTCCCTGCGCCTTTCTCTCTCCCTCTTCCTACTTCTCTCTTTATCTCTATACCTTAAATTCCTCCATATCCTTTTTTAATCCCTCCTTACTCCCACTCCGTGCGCAGAATTGTGGTGGTGCCCTCCACTGAGAAGCAGGCAGTAACGGAACTGCGCTTATTTCTTCCTTTTACTTTTTCAAAAGTCGCCTATATTGACAACTGTTTCCTAGAAAAAAAACCCCAAAAAAACATTCGTCTAAACGTGCGCTCTAGCGGCACCTCATGTGCAAGGATTTTTGATGTCAAGCTTCCATCTTTTTCTGAACTTCTGCTTACCACTATGTGCAAAAGGGGGTAACAAGTGGGTTCAGATTTGTGGAACAGAATAGATGGAGTCGTTGCGCTGCAACGCCAGAAGATATTAAAAGAACAATAAGACTAAGAATGCTCAGGTAACCTCGGAAGACGTGCTTATGGACATATCATCATTCTTTTTCCATGTAAACATCTCCAGTTTTGTTCATTTCAATACATTTTGTGAGACCGATAACTAAATATGGTGACTACAGAATTTTCCAAAACTGTAGTTGCCATTAAATGGTGCTAAAAGATGCGATAGTTTCCGTTTAACTCGATTTAGTAATCTTCACGAATTTGTGCTCCAGTAGTGCACGAAGGCAACTTTTTAATGCAGTTTCTTTACAGCAAGGAGTATTCGCAAATTCCGTAGACTGTCACGCCGCTCCGCGGCCGCTAGCGTAATTTTTTCAAAGAGTATTGGAGTAGGGGTGGGGCAGCGGCGTTCATAGCATGTGCAGGTACGTCTTGGTTGGCGTTGGGCTTTCACTAGAACGTTTCTCTTGTAGTTACTGGGTGCACATAGGTGACTGCAGTCGTTGCATAGTCATCGTTCGCGAAAAGGGAGCGTTTTTTAGACACAGCGAAGTAACAACTGAGACAGTTATTCGTGTTTTTCTGTACCTGTGAGTACGTTTTGTGCCTCATTTTGCGTAAGAAACGCGGGGCACGTTTTGATCTGCTTGCCATTCGGCACTGACCTTTCGATTTGTTGCTATCGCGTTCATTGCTTCGTCTTTGCAGCAAAGCTGTGACGTTTTTCGAAAATGCGTCAAATATATAAGCTACATACCTTCACGCCACAACAAGTGATGTGTTTGGAATTCGGGACCTTTTCGAGGCATCGTATCCGAATTTATAAAGCGTCTAAGCCGCGCATAATATGCAACTGCAAAAAGGGTAAAGCCATCGCAAAGCAAAAAACAAAAAAAAACACAGTGCAGGCCGCATATGTGCTCAGAGATTCTGACCTTAACTGATACTCTCTCTGGGCGCCATATTGAACCACCCTGTGCGCCCCCTATAGGCTATGAAACTTGCGAATACATTTTCGCCTCCTCAACGATACTGTCTACAAATGCTACACTTGGTCTCCTACTACTCCTTTTAATTGTTCTTTTCAATGTCTGGGTATCAGCATGGGCATCAGCAGGATGTAGTTGAGGGGGGGGGGTGCAGATCCGTGTGGCATCACTGCTGGGGGAGAGGGGAGCATTGGGGTAGCTTGGGGGAGGGAGAGTGCTTGTGTGACTTGAGACGCGAGCTGACCATTTTGGACCTTCCTGCCATGCCCAGAGGTACAGCTTTTTCATTCTAGAAGGCTTAGGCAGTTGCGACAGGCTCCGCACGCTTACCGCGGGTTTAATACTGTTCTTATATAAAAGGGAAGAGGGAAAGCATGAAAACGAGTTGAAAAGCAAATACAAAGATGTATGAATGGGGTATGTTATATGACCAGTTAGAAACCTTGTCACGTTATGCCAGAGAGGGTTTAGAACGAGTGACGTTTGTAGTTTTCCCGCACAATAGTTTGCGTTCAATGCTTTGGGGCCGCCATCTTGGGCCAAAATCACGCCGAGAGAAAGAAAGAGAGAGAGAGAAAGATAAAAATAAATACAGGGAGGTTAGCCAGAGGAACACTCCCGTTTGCTACTTTGTACTTGGGAAGCTGCGTATAAACAAGCATCATGACAAAACATATTGACTACACGTCTGGAGCTGCGCTACAATCTCACTGTTAGTCACGAAGCGATGAAACCTTTTTACTGACGTCGTCGCGCTAGTGATGTCTGCGTACCAGCCTGACAGGACTGTTTAATTATGTTTTTCAAACGATATTTCATTTGTTAGTCACATGAAGAACTTATTGATGTCAGTACTTGAATGCAATACGGTTACCCCTTTGTTTTGTTTATTTGTACACGTGTGGTTTGCATGTAGTAATTCTCCGTCATGCGTATTTATTTGATCATTGTTGATTTTACACTGAGCATTGTTTCATTTTTGAAGGGATTTTGCGTTTACAGGGGATAGACGCCTCGTCAGGCTTCGATGCTTTTTTCATGGTCCCCTTGAGAAATTGTGCTGCCTTGGTTTTGCTGAAATAAATGTCAAAAATTTTCAAAGTTTCTAATTTCTTTGATATGCGTAGTTAACCTTTAGAAGTTGTCGAATTAAACGACCTTGGAGTTTGAATAACCCACTCAGTTGCCACGTTTGTGCGCATGGATTGCAGACCGCTGGTAGCATCGCCGATTGGTTCAAAACCTGACGTAAGGAGGAGGTTGCCATGGAGACCACGGGATGCTGGAGCCAGCTGGGCCTGGTGATGTGGCGCCAGGTGTGGCTGACGCGCGTGCGACGCCACTACCTGGTCACGCTGCTCGAGCTGACGTGCATGGTCTTCATGCTGAGCTCGGTGTGGGAGGAGTCGGTGGCACCGTACCGGACACGGCCCAACAAGGACCAGTTCTTCGACAGCGCAGACGCGATCGAGTTCTGGGGTCGTCCCAATGAGTCCTGGAACGAAGGAACGCTGGCATTTGCGCCCGACCAAGCTTTCTTCGCGGACCTGACCGCCCGGGTCTGCAAGGAGCTCGGTTCCAAGTGGAGTGAGTTGATGTGGCATTGGAAATTGACTGATGAAGGCGTTTTGCAACACTTTTCTAAGTTATCATCGAATGGTTTCGATAAAATAGTTGATTGCCTCACGAATCTGCTGCCGCAGGGCTTGTGAAATACATGAAGTATACGAGCGGAGTAATTGCATTCTGTCTTCTCTCGTCCAAATGAGCATGCCGGAAAGTAAGCAGAGAGAGGTGACACAGGGGAAAGAAGTTACGTCACGTGTGCGTCATGGCTTTTAGCATCATCTTTTCTTTTGTTCTTAAAACACGCGACTTGCTCTCAGTGTGATATTCTAGTCCGGCCGTGCTCACGGTGGTCAAAACAGCCAATGGACGCGGGCTTTCAGTATATGGCGCGAACATTCGGATTTGCCGCATCATTTCACGAGAGGAGGGAGTTATTTCTAGGTGAATTCGAGAATTTTCTTCACAAATTCGAAGCCACGTGTTGCATTGTTATGTTTGGCTCAGGTTATCTGAATCCTCGGCAAGCTTTCGGCAGCATTTCTAGCCTTGTGTACGAGAAAAAAGATTGGTGAGAATAATTCAGTGATAGAAAACAGAATAAGAAAAAGAAAACGTATCCGGGCATCGAACAATTTCTCTGAAACGTGTCAAGAATTACGTATGCAGCACTACAGTTTGACTGGAATTTTTTTTCTGAGAGACAGCAATCGAGGAAACGCTAACGCACCCTTCACTGATATGCACGTAGAAAGCTTCCGTAATATCCCTCTCTGTGTGATCAAAAGATCTGGGCCAAAACTTTTCTGTCGGGACAGATTAGCTGGAGCTTTGCAAGCAGTACACTGCCCGTTCCTGGTCATTCTTCCGTTACGTCTTCATGACGTCTCGAAGCTTTCCCAATTCTCCACACAAATGAGAAAGGCGGAATGCGTTTTGCCACAATGAATCCGGCCCTAGAGATCCGCTTCTGGACGCACATATCGGAGGCCTTGCATGAACTGCGATCACGTTAGCACTTGAATTGGGTTTGACGCGGCAGTCCACCAGACGCAACTCGAAGGTGGGTATGCATTCCCTGCATTGTAATTCAAACATGTCAACCCGTTCATATGCAAGTTCAGCGTTGTCAAGGTCGTTTAAGAGAGAGTCCTGCTAATCTACATTTCATCGACTTTTGTTCTCTTCACGCTGAACTGGGAATGTGTGTTAGTTGCGTCGACGTGGTCAAAAGTTCAGTGACATCACGGCTTGCCGCATGTGTGGAGTGGACATGTCCATTAGATGGGCACCGCAAGAATAGCTTCTTTGGATAGTTTCGCGAGCATTGACTGACAGTCGGTGTGTTAGTGAAGAGGAGAACGGTGACGAGTTCTGGTGAGACAGAGCAATGACTAGAGAAAAGTTATTAATTAGGTAGTGTGGCGCTGGTATAGCGTTGATAACGAAAAAAAATTGGATACCTCTACAATCTGGTGAGCCTGGTCGATAACAACAAAAGCAGACTCGGATGCGTGGGAGGTATAGGAGTCGTCTGTGTAGACGTGGCGGGGAGGGTGTGTGTGCAAGGGACATGGCATAAGTTGTGGTTGGAGAGAGTTTAGTGACAGGGAAGCAGTAGCGAATAGAAGGACGATAAAACTTCGGGTACTTCGCGCAGCCGCTATAACCTTTCCCTTTCCCTAGAGAATTCTCTTGTGGCGTGTACCGGCCCATGTGGTCCCCGGCTCCGCGCCGTCGCTCGCTACCAACTGTTGGGTTAACTGTTGCCTTTTTTATTTTTAGTGAACTAGTGGTGAGTAGAAAATCGACCCATTTCCGTGGCACATATTGGTTTATGATGATGATAAGTTTTCGATAGGCCACACAAGCAGATATTCTCTAGTCTTAGGCAGCTTCCCTGTCAAACATACTCATACCATTCGCGCGAAAACCAGCTGCCGCGACCACCTTACGCAGGTAACAGGGCAGGCGCTTGTTTCTGCGAGCGCAGCGGGCAGTTTTAAAGACTACAGTCTTTCTGGGAGGCCTTCGACGCAAAAATTTTGGTCTGTCTGTCTGTCTGTACCTTTGTCTGTTTGTCCACTCTTACCGCCATCGGGTACTTGAAACGGCCGTCCCCATCTACAGCGACCACCAAGGTTGAGCGTTCATGCTCTTGCAATTGTCAATTAAAAAGCAATTGTTGCGCATGTCTGGGGCACCATAACAACACGCATATATTCTGCATATGCATCTGTTACTAGAAAACGCATACATAAGTAATTTTAAGGACCGTAGCACTTATCACGCTGCGCTTACCATGCAACGCTTGCACGGAACCGGGAAGTGTTTCCAACGCTTTGCTAAGACGAGATGGTGGTGGCACCTACATGTCGCCTCGCGTTCTACACCTTATCACCTCTGAGATGGGCGCGCACGACCACGTGCTTTCTTTTCCAAAAGAAGCTGCCAGATGGCGCTCATGGCTCACGTGTGACGTGACTTGATGCGCTCGTGAGCCTCCGCTACCCGCTTGAGGCACTCTAATGCAGTGCCTCCGGAATACCATTCACCGATTTTCTTGCGCAGAAACTCAAATAAATGTTTTTGTTCACTCTCTCCACACGCAAGACTATCGTCTTTCGACGACATTTGCAGATACCACGCAGATACGGTGCCAATGTTTTTCTTTTTTCCCTGGGCTAACCGAGAGCATTTATGTGCAGCGCCGATGCCCTTCAAGGACGCGATCGAGGCGGCGGGGTACGTCGAGGACGGCGCGTCATCGGAGACCACCGGCCAAGAGCGTCGCGTGGCCGTTTGGTTCGAGCGCCCGGAGACCGACCGGCTGACGTACCACGTGCGCATTGGGAACGCCGTGTTCGACCTGCGCGACGACTACAAGCGCAGCCTGCTCGTGCCAGGAGCGGCCGACATCGACCTCCAGGACGAGATCAATTGAGACACTCTATGTCGGCCTTGCGCCAACATTTTTGACACACAACCGAGTCTCTGAAACGGAACAAAGGGCAATGTTGAATTTTCGTACAGCCTTTCTTGCGTATTATCTCGGACCAAGAGAGAGGAAGTGAAAGTATGTCCGCCATGGTTTGTCAGTGGCTAAGGTGCTCGGCGGCTGGCTCGAAGGTGTTGGGTTCGAACCCGGTGGTCGCACTTGAGTGGAGGCGAAATGACGAGGTACTGTGTGACGTCAGTGCACATTAGACAACACCAGCATGTCGAAATTTCCGGGGCACTCCATCAAGAAATTCCATATAATCACGTCGTGGTTTTGGGACGTAAAAGTACAGATAATATTGTAATTAAAATGGGAAAGCTTGCACGTGATTTCACGAACGCACATGTGTCCAACTTAGCGCTCGAGAAAGTACTTAGGGGCCCGGAAAGAAATCGGCTAGCGCGGCTGGTATTCTTCGCCAGTTTACAAGCTTGTATTTATTCCTGCATGGGTTGTCACTGGCCATATAGTTTCGTAAAGTGCAGTTAACACGGAGACTAGAGAAGACACGAGGCTATAAACGAGCGCTTACTGCAGACAAAGATTTCCATTACACCGCACGCGGTCTCACTTCTGTCAATCCCCGTCAAACACGCGCACACCGCTTGATTGATACTTTTTCGCGGGTAAGCTTGTCGCCAATTGCACCTCTCGCTAGGTATTTGATGGTTATTTTTTTCCGTGTTTACAAGTCCCCCTCTTGACGATCGAACCTGGGCGAACCAGCACGCCCGTGAGCCGGCGTCGAGGCAAGCCGTTGAGGTCCCCTCATGGGAGGCCTGGGCCTGGCTACCTAAGCCTGCTCGTTTCTTACGATAAAGTTTATTCCTCCTTCTTTACAAGTTCCTGTGAAAGATGCCAACAGAGGCAAATGCCCTCATAATAATAATTGTTGGGGTTTTACGTCCGAAAACCACCTTGTTGTTATGAGAGACGCCTTAGTTGAGAGCTCCGGAACTTTCGACCACTTGGGGTTCTTTAGCGTACGCGGGCCTCCACCATTATCGCCTCGGTCGAAAATGCGGCCGCCACGGGCGGAATTTGACACCTCGATCGGCGTGTCAGCCGTCGATCATCATAACCACTGGTCCACTGTCACGGGCAGAGGCTCCCACAAGGGAGAACGTTGTTTTTCGTTGGTAGTTCATAGTACTCAGAAACCATGGTGGACTTAACGAGCACGTGAGACCAGATGGACGGAGGATAGGCGCGTGTCTTCGGGGTGGGTGGCGGGGGGGGGCAGCAGGGCACACTCCCCCCGTCCCCCAATTTTGACCTCGTAGAGGTGGGGCGAGGAGCACATACGTTAGCAGCACCAAGAGTGGGTGCATTTCGTTGTAGACACGTAGCGTAATGCTTGAATTGACTATGAGAATTCCGTACCATTACGAGAATTTATTTCATGCACCTCGCTCGTACTGCTGCGCATATCATTGCTTCCTCAGTCTCCCCTTCTCTCTACCGATGGCAGATCGGGAGGCTTCGCCACTGAACATTGGCGGAATGCTCACGTTTCGCGAGTGCGTGGCAGTCGAGCAGCATCATCATAAATGGGGATAGTTCATTGTTATCTGAGCCTTTGCCACACGGTGGGGAGGGGATCTTCAAAAGTTTCAGCACCTTTTGCCACCATGATTCTCGTT
>NW_023608556.1:0-26000 GCF_013339725.1 Rhipicephalus microplus | reverse complement strand
TGTTTTGGGGGTGAAGCTGTCTGTGCCGTGGATCGTACACCCGCGATGTGTGTAGCAGGAGCAGCAATTGTAGTATTATTAGTAGTCGTAGTAGTAGGTAGCCACCTCAAGGGCGGGACAAGAGGAGCGGCACACGCGCACCCTTTTCAATTGAGAAGGAAACCCTCGCACTTTATTCATAAGTAGAACGATAGTTGTTTCTGACGAAACAACTTACAGAGACGAGTATTGTTCACTCAGTTTTCGAAAAATTGGCTTGACTTTCATGCTCACTAAAAAGTAGTATCAGAAGAGTGCACTTTTAGCACCATCTGACCAGAAATGGTTGCCACGCTAAACTCGCTGTGCGTAACCTCCTTGGTTTTAGCAAGTTTTAGCGAGGATTGGGCCAAGGTGTCATGAATATAGGGAACTAGTATATAGCCACGAACTATAGGTGGTGAAAAGTGGGAAGTAGACACGAAGCGCGGACTGTAAGAAAGTGCGCGAGTGCCACCTCTCATTTACTCCTCGAAATGTCCGCCGGAGGTCGGTACTCTTATATGGTCATTATACGATGAAAAGATGCGAGATGGAGGTACTTGGAGTGTTCACTAGATGACTGGAGAGACAGATAGATGCATGGACGGACGCACGGATGAATGGATGGAAGGGCGGGCGCATGGATGGATGGACGCATGGACGCACGCCTGGCGAACGCAGGAATGGACGCACAGATGGACGCTTGCATGGACGCATGGACGCTTCACCGCGCTCATCCTCATGCGCTCCGTGAATATGCTGGGATTTTTCGTTCTGCGGCGGAAGACAAGGAATAATTAGGCTGCCAGAAGCTTTCCTACTCCTGTTGAGTAAGTGAGCTCCGCAGTTTATAGTGAACAAGATCAAGCTTTTGTAAAGGGCCAGAGGTTTCCATGACCCACTTCTTGCGCAATTCGTATTACGTTACACCTTGTTGCCCCTTTGTTGTTCCAAAATGCTTTATTACTTTTGTAATGCGATTCCCTTCCCGCCAGTTTAAAAGGAGCTCCGAGTATCGGCATGGCTCAGTGCTAGAATACTGAGCCGGCACGCACGGGGCCGATAGTCAAATCACCTAATGTCTGTAATGCTTTACACTATTCCTATTCCATGCGATAGTGGTTACGGACACCGGCGGTTGCATACAACTATGGTGCGCACGCTTCTTCTGTTGTGATCTCATAACAGCGTTTGCTTTAGAAAACCTTGTTCGTGTTCCTGTTCACTTATTGGTCGGCGGAAAATCGAGTGGTTTTATAAAATAGTATGCAGGTTTAGAATAATGGAGGTTATGTAATGTAAAGACTACAGAATATAACGGAAGTTTTGGTGCTTGATCTCTGGTGTGATTCTGGTGTAATTCTTCAACGTCGTCGTCACAGCATTCACAAAGTGCCCATAACGACTTACGTGTATGTACGGAGTACCTCGCTTTTACGAAGGATAATGAACAGTGGCATGGCTGACGCTTTGCACTTTGCACTGCTTGAAAGAAATGTTGTTGTTGTTGTTGTTCTCCTATTGTTAGTGGCGCATAATACTTTGCCCCGCTCGCTCAAAAGAACATGAGGGGCTCCGTGACGTAGGTAAATAGCATTCAAGAAGAAAGTTGCTACTTCCGAAGCAGTTCCTGAAGTCATCGAGGCTGTCTCAGCGTACCGGGTCAAGTGATCAACGGCGGTGACGATCCATCTCTTGCCGTCTGATGTAGTTGGGAGGGGCCCGAAGAGGTCAATTCCAACGACAGAGAACGGCTCTGATGAACAAGGAAGTGGTTGTAGGGTCCCGACTGGAGCAGTTGTGGGCTGCTTGCGGTGTTGGCAAAGTGCGCACGAGGCAATATATTTAGCCACCGTCTTGGAAAGACCTGGCCAGAAGAATCGACTGCGGATGCGCTCGTATGTTTTGTAGTAACCCAAGTGCCCTGACTTCGGCTAGTCATGGGAAGCACGCAGAACTTCAGTGCGTAGTGCGCGTGGTACGACGGGAACCCATTGGTGGCCTTCCGGGTGGAAAATGTATCGATATAGCACATCGTCCTCCAACTTGAATAGTCGGAGTTGTTTCCGGAGCCTGGCATTAGTGGAAGATGAAGCGCCGGTAAGCCGACCGATGATGTCAGTGCAATAACAATCGGCTCGCTGGTGAGTAGTAAGTGCTTACGGACGGGTTGATGAACGTAGGGAAGAAATGGCTGATATCGACGAGGCGTCCTCCGTATAGATAATTTGACAAGGGGATGTGACGTGCACCGAAACCTGCGGCAAAGGACATCGTGACAAAGCGTCGGCATCTTGATGTTGTCTTCCAGTCTTGTAGATGACGTCAAAGTCATAAAATTGTAATCGGAGAATCCAGCGGCCAAGTCGTCCGGACAAGTTTTTGATGTTTTTGATTGTGGACAACCAGCAAACAGCATGGTGGTCTGTCACAACAGTAAAATGTCGACCATGTAGGTACGGACGAAATTTTTGGATGGACCAGACAACAGCCAAGCACTCTTGCTCGGTTATCGAGTGCCTCTTCTCTTTAGTGTTCAGAGTGCGGCTTGCATACGCGACAATTTTCTCGCGAAAGGCATGGTCACGCTGGAGGAGTACGGCGCCGATTCCTTGTCCACTAGCGTCAGTGGGTAATATCGTAGGTGCCCTGCCATCAAAATAACAAAGCACCGGTGGGGATGTCAGTGCTTGCTTGAGTTCTTGAAATAAGGCTTCGCATTGATCATTCCAATCGAAGGAACCGGTACTAGCAAGGAGCTTGTGGAGAGGATCGGCAATAGTGGCAAAGTTGCGAATGAAGCGGCGAAAGTACGATGCGAGTCCAAGGAAACTGCGTAGTTCTTCGGAGCGAAATGATCGCGGAAAGTTGATGATTGCGGAAATTTTGTCCAGATCAGGCTGGATGCCATCTTCACTAACGAGATGTCCTAGAACTTTTATAGCTGCGTTGCCAAAATGGCACTAATTTGTGTTTAGTTGAAGTCCAGCATAGGAGAGACATGTGAGAACTTGATCTAGGTGTTGCAGATGATATGCAAAAGTGGAAGAAAACACGACGATATCATCGAGGTAGCATAGACAAGTTTTCCACTTGAGGCCACGAAGAACAGTGTAGATCATCCTTTCAAATGTGGCGGGAGCATTACATAGGCCGAATGGCATTACGTTAAACTCATAAAGACCGTCCGGCGTAGAAAAGGCGGTCTTTTCTTTGTCTGCTTCGTCCATTGGTATTTGCCAATACCCGGACCGAAGGTCAAGGGTGGAGAAGCATTGGGCGCCTTGCAATGGGTCAAGTGCATCATCTATACGGGGCATCGGATATACATCCTTTCGGGCAATCTTGTTGAGCGCGTGGTAATGAACACAAAATCGTACCTATCCATCCTTCTTTTGTACCAACACAACGGGTGATGACCAATAACTGGTAGAGGGTCTTATGATGTTTCTTTTTAGCATATCGGTCACGTTCTCCTCGATGATTTTGTGCTCGGCCAAGGAGACTTGGTAGGGACGACGGCGTACAACAGTGTGACCTTCAGTGTCGATGCGATGATGTGCAACTGCGGTCTGTCCTAGTGCCGAAGCATTGGCATCGAAGAAGGCCTGGTGTTTCATTAGCAATATTAGCAACGCCTCACGTTGAGAAGCAGAAAGGTCAGGATTTATCCCGAGAGCAATGGAGGAGGAAGTAACAGACTGGGCCTGTCGTGGCTGAGCTGTCAAGGCGTCAAGAGAGACCAAAGATACTGGTTGGGTATCCACATAACACGACAATGCAGAGCCTTGGGGTACGAGGACAGGCTCTGGGGTAGGGATCAGGCCAAGGATTATCGCAGCACTGTCTTTAAACCACACCAGGCTGGAGGGGACTACAACGCCACGAGATAGACAGCTGCTGGAAGGGGTGATAAGGACGTCCCTATTGGCAATCTTCGAAGAAGTGATGGTGATAAGTTGCTCCTGACGCGGGAGCAGTATGTATTCGGAAGCTGTGAAGAAACGCAATGGTTTTTCGTCGACGCGTTCGCTGCAGTGATCGGTCTCGGTCATTTCGACTACACGTTGACGGCAAGAAATTAATGCAAATGCTGATGATAGAAAGTCCCAACCTAAAATTAGGTAATGATCACATAAAATTAAGACAGCGAAGGTGATGTGATGACGAATACCATCAATGAAGACACGCGCTGTACATTGGGCCGATGGTCTAATTAGTGCTCCATTGGCCGCAATCAAAGATGATCTAAGGTAGGGTGTCTTCACTTTTCGCAATAGAGAACGCAAGTCGGCACGCATCACTGAAATAGTTGCTCCCGTGTCCATCAAAGCCAACACCCACGCACCTTGCACAGTTACCAATAACATGTTTGATGGTCGTTTAGGAGGACTTGGGTCATTTCGCCGCGATGCAGTTTTCCCTCCGAAAACTGCACTGTTTAGTTTTCCGATCACTGGGCAACCAGTTGAGAGACAGGCCGAAGTGGTGAAACAGAGCGTCGGAGTGGCGAAGGGGAGCGTGGTCGGGATACACGTGTATTGTTGATCGTGTTGGAAATGTGCACAGGAGACGGTGATCGATGGTTGGAACGATTGTCGGCGTAACGGTAGTAACGTCGAGCACATGTGTTGTCTCGTTCAAAAGCGGCATAACCACGACATTCATCTTGCTGCCGACGTCGACAGACCCGGGAAATGTGTCCTCGAATTCCACAGTAGTATCAAATAGGCAGTGGGGCCCGCTAGGAAGAATGGTAGGTTGGTTTCGGTGGACAGGCCACTAGAGGTGCGAGATGTTCATGATCAGGTACAGGTGAGGGTACTTGGGACAACGAGGGTTGCATTGAAGCGATCTGTGGATACGAAGCGGGTTGGGGGCATGGTGGAGCATGGTGGGTGCTTTGAAACGCTGACATTTCTTCTCTAATAATGCCACGCAGATCGTTAGAGGCGGGTTGAGCGGGAACGTTGTTAGAAGGAGGTAAACTGTAGGCTTGCAATTCCTCACGAATTATGGCTCGAATGATGATCGGAGCTCCATACTGTTTGCCAGGAGGTTCTCAGAGAAGTCGGGTCGCAGCCGGATTGATTGCAAGGTATCAAGACGTTGGCATACAGAGACGACGTCGCAAACCGTGAAAGGGTTGTGCGCGAAGAGGGCGTTGAAAGCGGTAGGCCTGATACCCTTCAGAATGTGCTGGACACGATCACCTTCTGGCATGGTGTCGTCGATACGGCGGCAAAGTGCAAGCTCATCTTCAATATAGGAAGTGGAAGACTCACCGCAATGTTGAACGCGTTCTGCCAGTTTCTTGCGAGCAACTTCTGAACGGACAGTCGGTGCGCCGAAAATGCGCCGGAGCTGGTCTTTGAAGGAAGACCCATCGCGGAAGTCACTCTCATGATTCAGGAACCACGTCTTGGCAACCTGAGAGACGTAAAACTGGACGCATGCTAATTTCAATGCCTCGTTCCAGTTGTTGTAGACACCTACGTGGTCATTGTTGTCGAGCCAGTCTTCGACATCTTCGCCAGGCAGACCGGAGAAGATTGGAGGCTCTCGAGGAGGGTTGTTGACCGGGGTAGGGTTGGCGGCCGGTGGTGGCGCCGGCGGGTGGTTCGGTTGGGCTTGCTCTTGCGCCATGGTGTTCTGTTGGCCTAAGCGACGTCCCGAATGGAGCTCGAGGAGCTGGCTTTGGATGGAGAGAGGTCGAAGAGATCGGGAAGCACCTCCACCGCTTGAAATATAACGGTTCAGCTGACGCTTTATTCCAGAAACAGCAAGATGGTGCCGATGAAGTAGAGGAACGGGCCGAAGACTGATGATGGTTATTGAGAGATGAGGAAGATGACGTCCAATGAATTCTTACAATATATATATATATATATATATATATATATATATATATATATATATATATATATATATATATATATATATATATATATATATATATATATATAGACGTTGCGAGGAAGGAAGCGCACTGGCTCCGTAGTAACAACGGAAGCGAAAAGGCACAACTAACGAGGAAACATTTTTATTAATCACATACGTTTCGGCTGGTGGGCCAGCCTTCGTCAGTGTTCGTCAGTGTGTGGGTCACACTGACGAAGGTGGGCCCACCAGCCGAAACGTATGTGATTATTAAAAGTGTTTCCTCGTTAGTCGTGCCTTTTCGCTTCCGTTATATATATATATATATATATATATATATATATATATATATATATATATATATATATATATATATATATATATATATATATATATATATATGTAAAGAAAGGGGAAGAAATAAAAAAGGGTGCAGCCCTAAGAACAGGATAAGTGGGTAAGTGGGTTGGTGTAAAGAAAGCGACTTCGTATTCATTCATGCCACAATAGGAAAAGAAAGGAAGGTTCACTTTTTGGCTACATACCTTTATCCTAGCTTGTGTTACGAGAACCCACATTTCTTGTGTACTTTGTAGAGGCCTCATGTGCTCGTAGACGTACCGTGCTAGGGCTTGATTCTCAAATCTGTTCGGATCTCTGTCTTCTATCCACCGACCGACTTCGAAGCTTCCTTTGATAAAGCTCAGCATCAATGTGATGACCAGCACTGAAGTGTCAGTTGTAGCCATATCCTGGCATGAGAAACCCGCAGTTGCCATAAGAATCAAGTTTCAGCATCCTGATCAGTGCTTCTCTTTATAGATGGTACTTTAGCGGACATACACCGCGACATTCCCAGCAAGTGCCCCCCGCCTAAGAAAATGCCTCCCCAAATTCCAATGGTAACTTCTATATCCCATGATTTTGAAGTAAAACTACCACGCCTCGTCTTCCCTCTTTTCTTACAAACCACGTTTATGCACCACGTTAGTGTAACAGTTGCCTGCTTGAATTATATCCAATCCTACTTATTATCCTGATCTCTAATGCCTGCACCAGGCGATTGTTTCAAGAATCACTTGTGTTCTGCTTAGTTACTGCATTCTAAACATAGTGCACTGCTCCCTTGGTGGCTCTCAAGTATCTGCATTGAAAGAATCGTCATCGACACCTGTATTATGAGGTCCTACACAAGAAGCCATAAGCAGCTATACGCCGGTCTTTTGGCATCTGTTGTTGTTTACATCAGTTGCGTTAGCTCATCATCGAAAGTGCTTGCGCTAAAAGAGTCACAGTTTGATCAGAAGTACGAATGAATGAATTCGATAACCGAAAATGTAATGGCATCGGAAGAATAGAAGCAGCTAGAAATTTGCTGCATGCTCCTCAAAAGCAAAGGATGCCCAAGGATGAACAAAAAAAGACGAACAAGTGAATACAAGTAAACACAGGGCAAACATGAACTGTAGCAGTTGTTACTTCTACAAGCCCCTACTGTGTCTCTTCTAGTTAGCAATTGATATATTTCTTCAATGTGGCCGTGTAAGAAGAGTGAGCTTGGTGGTTTCGACAGCTTGATTACAGATTTTGCTGTGAGAGAACGTGACGTGCAAAACTCCCTTCAATTCATATATTTGAGTGCATGGCCGACCATGCTTAGTATGTCGAAATCGGTGGTACAAATCCGAACATAGGTGAAAGACAAAAAATCTTAAGAATGGGGGCGAAGGAAACTGGCTAAGGCACGTGAAATAAAAGTGTATTTGTTTGGGCGAGTCGGAAGCTGTTACGTTACTGTTACGTTATTGCCCAGTACTTAACAGATGCACACTTTAGATAATAGACTGGACATACAAAAGCGCAGTTTTTCAATGATGTTTTGACTGGGTGAAGCCACGGCGTCCATTATCTACAGGTGCCGATTCTTGTCACTAAAAGGGAACGTAAGTTTGACGGTGCTCGGTTTTGAGACATTGTCCTGAGGCTGCCGTCTGTGAGAGCTACAAGACTTTCAGGAAGACCACATACAATACGCTGTTAGATTGTGGAGGAGAACAATCTGGTAATTTGGTTGAATTTGTTTCTGTTTCCAGAAGGTACCCCCTGCTTCTCTCGGTGGGCTCTTTGAGTTCCTCAAAAAAGGGGTGCAGCACTTGTTCCGCATTTGATGGTAAGCATTTAGAGCTCTGTTTTCGTCAAGGCTCATGCTTACAATAGAAACATCTTGTCAGAGCATTTTACATCACACAAAAAAGCATCTACTTAAGACGAAGAATGTATGTTTGCAGCACGTATTGTTGCCCTTGTTTTCCTAAATGCAACATACAAACCTGCAGTTTTAAGTCGCAAATATAATGAAAAACAATAGTGTGGTCTGTTTTATAGGCTTGGCTAACTGAGTTGTTTGACAAACATGCAGATGTAGATAAGCTTGTCATTTTCCTCTCCTGAAGAGCCCACTAGTCCACCAACGTTTCTGATCTCAATATCTTATTATCCATGGCAATTTAGGAACAGAGCATATGTATTCTTTTTGTCGTGTGGAAACTAAAGATTTATTAAATTAGAAAAGTTATATGGTACAATTATTTTCACCGTACCCGTTGTAATCTAAGTAACGCAGAAGTATTTGCTTACAATTCGAAAGAAATATGCTGAAATAGGTAAAAAAGTTGTGCCTCATTCGTTGGTATATTCTCTGTTACCCTTTATTTATTGTTAAAGTTCCTCAAGAAAAATATTTCGCCGAGTTGAGTAGGGTGAGCACAAACTCACGGGTATGCGCACTTCTATGAGACAGGTGGGTGCATACGTGGGTGCACTGCAGGTAGAACAATTAAGGAAACAATACAGATTAGCATGTAAGTCTACGAAATCTACTGTGCTTGCATTTAACACTCTAAAGTGAGAACATTGTTGTTTGATGTAATGCATTATCGAGTGTATTCTCGAATTGCAAGCAATAGCAAAGCTAAACACTGGTATCTAGACGTTTGAGACAAGGCGTCGTAATAAACCATACTTGAGTCATTTTCCTGAGTCAAGCTCAGAGTTTCTGCACTAATTATTCGAAGTTTTCTGGACAAAATCTTAAAAGCACTTGTTTGGTTTCCTCGGTTCAGCGCTGTTGTAGGAAACGTGCTACATACCACTCAGTGTAGATCGCCTCTTTCGAACAGCTTTGCGTAGATAGACAATATGTTTTCGGTGTATTTTTAGTAGACGTGTCTCGGAACGGGAAGTACAAGAATAGCTAAATTGATTGCTGTCTGATGATCTACATTTATAGCAGCTCCGTCTGGTACTGTGCGCGATTGAGACATATCTAATAGACAGCTGTGCCGAAACGACCCGGCATTGGCAAAGCGACTACCAGGCTAATGTCAAACGCCGTGATGTCAACCCTCATTGCCTGCACCAGATCTGAACTGCCGAATCATTTACGTCGAGAGGAAGCACCTCAACCGCACACGTGATCTCGTAGGCTTTTCAACATGTGACTTGCGTTGTTGCTGAGGCACCGCTGATCTGCTGTAGTACTATTTCGAAGAAGCCAGCTGTGGTACAACAAGCTATGTTGTTCACTACCTGCCCGTAACTTTGATTCTGACAAACTCGTGGGGCCATAATCTACAATTTAGCAAAAGCGTTTGTCAAAATACTTGGTGGGCATTTGCTACTAAAACTCGGTTCGTTACATCTAATTGACGGCATCTTAACGTTGAACAAACTGTTCCTGAAACAAAGCTCTTTACAGCATTTGCCAAAAATAAATTATCTGCTGCTACTCTCGTAAGTTCAGGCGTCCCTGAAGGACCCGTACATAGCTCATTTATGTTTGTCACTTGCATTGGTGACCTCACAATATATGTCTTCTGCAAAATCTACTTGTATCAAAATGATTGTAAATGTTTTTGTCAACTTTTTTCGAGAAATCTCAAGCGTTCAATTTGCAAAAGGTTACACCAAGAGTGATGCAACATTTAAGGAATGTAAGTGAGCTCTAATTACTGTATCTCTCTGAGTTCAGTGCCGTGAATAAGTACACACTTTGTTATAAAAAATATCTGCGTGGAAGTTTAACATGTTCCTTCTTCTACCGGTCTCACCCTTTGAAGTTCTTTAACCTCAGTAGCACACATCACTAGCATGCTTTCACTCCACTGGCCAACAACACGCTTGTGTCTTTAATACATTGTTTGCATTATGTTCCTCAAAACGCAAAACTATTGCTTGTCATTTCTTCACCACGACGAAATCGAAAATTCACATCCGCCAATTTTGACCCGGCTCAAATATATTTCATGAAATAACGTTACCTATGAATCACTTGAAAATCGAGCTGAAAGATTTACTCACTCGAAGTATTTATACAGCATCAATATATTGGCATGGAACACGAAATCCTAAAGCTGGTTACTAGCATAGCCCTGTCATACTGCAATTATGAGTCTTTTTCACAAGGATGTTTTAAAGCTCATTCGAAAAGCCATCATACACCTACTCCCACCACGTTTTGACTTCGTCCACCTTGTCCTGCAGCAAGAAACTGAAATGGTATTTCAAAAGACGCCACAGCCATAGCCTGTTTCTTAAAATTTGTCACCATTTTTTTGTGCTTAAAAAAATAAGACGTGACTTCAGGTTTTTTTGTATGTGCAATCACCTATTTATTGTCTCTTGAAAGTAATCTTTAAGAAGTAAGAATGAAATTATATTAAATAGAATCTGGCTCCTAAAACCGTGAGATAAGGCACACAGCTCCACCATCAACGAACAGCATTCCGTGCCCTGTGCGGCACCTCAAAGTGTCATCGACTATCCGGTCACACGTTCGCTGAAATTTTGGCGCTCATTTCGTTGGTATCATCAAGACACTGTCTGTCGCTGCAGCATCCCGCGTTTGCTGGCTCAACCCGAGTCTTGTTTGAATGCCCCTATAGTAAAGAATAAAAAGCAGCATTTGATCAAGATGTGGTAGTTGTCATTGACTGCCGACGGCAATAATAAGTTGACTAACTCGATAGTATTTTGGGGTGCTGTTTGCGAAACTAACAAGAGAAAATCGACCGGAAGAAGCAGGATTTGAAAACAGAGCTTAAGTGCCTATTTCATGATGTGAACAGCTGATACCTATACTTTTCTTTCAATGCATAACTGGATGCTACTTAATGACATTTGTTGTCAAACCCACACATCGTACGACGTGTCTGTGTTACCCCTAAAATTTCTCAATCCGCCAATCACTGTGTTACTCGTGAATTATGGATGAGTTTTTCACGTTATTGTTGGTGACTTTACCCATTTATTATTATAGACAAAGTGCGACGCTTGTACAATATTTCCTTTAGCCACAGCGCTTTGTCGAGGCGAGCACCACGCTATTAATAAAGAGGCCCTTCAATAAGTTATCACAACTGTGATGGGGCGCATGGGTTTATCAACCAATGCGCGTGCTCAATTTTTTGTTTTGTTTGTGTGGTGTCGCATGAAAGGCGAAGATATTTATAGCCGCCACAGCCGAAATTCAATGACGTGCCCTGCGGGTCAGCAGTTGAAAGTCTTCACTACTAGACCACTGAGGCGGGCACGTAACCATGCTGAGCGAACGAGGACCAGGTTGTATCTTTTACTTTATTACATGTCAAGATAGCCGAATGAAAGTATTATTGACGGAAAGAGTTCCGGCTGCACGGGACCATGCTGAGTGAACGAGGACCAGGTTGTATCTTTTACTTTATTACATGTCAAGATAGCTGAATGAAAGTGTTTATGACGGAAAGAGTTCCGGCTGCTTCTGTGATGCCCTCCTGGTCGCCCCCCCCCCCCTCTCGCAGTAACATATTTTCGGCTATGGCACTGGTCGACACCAAAATTTAGTGACCCTCCTTCTCAATCGAAGTAGGTGAACCGGAGGCAGCACAACTTCGGTGAAGCATTTCTCACGCATCTGAGGAAAGAAGAAAAAAATCATTGAGTGGTCAAAGCGATATCAAAACTTCCATCGGTAAGCAGAGAAAGGAACGAACAAAGAGTACTGGTTAACTTTTTTTGCGCTACAAAACATGGAAGAGGGAGAAACCCTGCGCATGCGTCCCAACTAGTCTCTCTATATCATCATCATCATCAGCAGCAGCAGCCTCACTACGTCCACTGCAGTACAAAGGCCTCTCCCATGTTCCGCCAGTTAACCCGGTCCTGTGCTTGCTGCTGCCAATTTATACCCGCAAACTTCTCAATCTCATCTGCCCACCTAACCTTCTGTCTCCCCCTAACCCGCTTCCCTTCTCTGGGAATCCAGTCAGTTACCCTTAATGACCAGCGTTTATCCTGTCTGCGCGCTACATGCCCTGCCCATGTCCATTTCTTCTTCTTGATTTCAGCTATGATATCCTTAACCCCCGAATGTCTCTCTATATAGAATGTTCAAATGCGAGGATAACGATTATCGTCGTTACGATAATGCGCTGAAACACGATGGCCAGAGAAAATGAACTAGGAGCGCTTCGTAGATTTCCCGGGCTGGACATTTAAGGTATCTGCGCAAAATACGCGCCTGTTGAGAATAAGTGTGCTGCCATGATCGTCAAAGTAAATTATCAGTTTACATCCAGTTTTAGCCTTCTGCTTCATACTCTGCTCCTTCAGATGTCTTTGCTGCTGCGATAGGAGCGCACCGATTGTGGCATCAACAGCGATTTCTGAGAGGCACGCAAACTCCACAGACATCGTTATGGCTGCGCCCATAAAATCTCTGAAGATTTCACCATTCATTTCATTGGACAATCATGGTGAACTCACCGTGCAACGTGCTAACCTATGAGGGTAAGAGTTTTTGGAATAGTCAGGTCGCAATCATTTGGCTTCGCTTTTTCTACCTTTTTGTGATTTGCATTTTCGAAGATGCATTTAAATTAGCACCTATCAAATAAACACTCAAGTTTCAGTAAGCTCCGTGTCTTCGCTGTCGTCCCACCCTGCCAACAATATTAGTGTATGGGGCTGACTTTGCATCCCCCTCTTAGGTGAACAGAAGAAGTGACTCCGCCCCTTCCTCTTCCCCACCCACAATCTTGTGCGTCGACCTATGCAAGTGCACCAGATGAAACAGATAAGATGAGGCCACCGTCTGAGCTATATGTTAAAGTTGTGGAAGCGCTATGAGCAGGTTTGGCCTCTTAGAGGGGGAAGTGATTCTTTCGCCCTTATAATTTGTTATCTTACACACATAATATTTACTATAAAACGCCATGCCATGTACTTTATGTGTTTCATCGTCTATTGCGTCTCATAACCGTTAGTGTCGTAAAAGTATTATTAACCAATTGCACGTTGTGCTGCTGATCGGTTCAGCTTCATTTAGAAGCGGCAGATGCGGCTATTTTGCGCAAAAAACAATCATTTATGCTCCCCTTCAACTCTTTCCTCGTTATTTTTTGCAAAAATATCCGCATGGGTGGCTTTTAAATAAAGAATAATAAACCTTTGAAAGTCACCAATGTACGTTAGTCATAAAATAATTTAATTTAAAACCAGGGCAACGTTAAGTCGCAGTTGTCAGGTGCACGCATTGATGCCCAATGATAGCTCAGCAAAACGTAAAATAAAATGTTGTCAACGCACGACAAACAGCAGATAGCCAAAATTCCTTATGCCCTACACTTTAGCCTCGCTCATAATAATCTCTTATGGTGGCTTTGAAACGTAAACCCTACATATTAGGTTAACTTTGACAGAACGTATCACTTGCACACGTTCTGAATAAGTGTCAAAGGAGTTACCTTTTTTCGGGTTTAAATAGTTTTTTTATACCAGAGGAAGGCCAAGAAAAATGTTTCTTATTGTAGATTTCATGTTAAAAAAGACACTAAAAGTATTCAAAGAATCTGAACAAGACTACGTATATTTAGTGTCGTCTTTGCTTCGAAAAAAGAGGGTGTCTGAAATTCATCAATCAGTCTCACTTTTAATAACATAAGTAATTATTACAAGCTGGCTAGACCGTTAGCCTATATTGATTGTTTGTCGGTTCCTCTCAGAGTACATAACAGAACAACAGCACATATATATTTATAGGCACACACATATATTAACACATATACTTTTATTTGAATATATATACATGCATACAGGAACAGATACACACGAACTAATACACATATGTACACAACTAAAGCGAGAAAAGAAATGACAAATTAAGCAACATGTAATAAGTAATAACACCACACTGTAAACTGAAACAAGCGAAAAAATGCACACTTCATATATCATAAAGGAACATACCGTGTTTTGGAAGAAAACAATGAATGTGATGTTATATACCATTCCCCGCTGAACCTAGAGTGACAGAAAGTCATTAAAGCGAGCACTGAAGTATGTCTATCAAAGCACTTCATTCTGGAAATATGAATATGCTGGTGCGCATAGGCTTCTACCTATTATAACCATTATCATGACAGATAACACTGGTGTAAATACGCTCATATGTTCATAAGTAAACACCTGAATCCTGCTGTGCCAACTGCCCCTCTCCATATGGTGACCTGTCACATAGCTTTTTCGACTGCCCAGCTGCTATGCGATGCAGCCCTTCCCTTTAAATCACGACCTGGCTCAAGTGGATCGGCGCCGAAGGGGAAGACCAACGTCAGCTGGTTGCGCAAGTGGTCAAAATACTCAGCCGTTAGTATGCGGCTGATATAAAAGTCCATTACTACTACGGCCATATGTAACATGACAGCTATTCCTCGTTAAAAAAAATCTCTGGCTTTTTTACTTTTATAAGGTTATATACTACTTGTAATTGAATAATGCGCGTGACATACTGCACGGTATTGTTAAAGGGGTAGAAATCCTGCGTCTAAGCTTCTAAAAATTTCTCTCTCATATATTCCTTCAAACCGAGCACATATCTTTCTCCTGCATCACGAAGTTGTCCCTTTTGAAAATTTGCCCATGGGTCAGCATGATGATACCCAGAACTCACCAGCTTGGCGGATTATTATACTGGATGGACGGATGGTGGGAATATGGTGGATGGAAAGTACAGATGGTGGGTGAACAGTGGAAATGATGGATAGACAATGGATGGATGGTGAGCGATAAGAGTGGTGGGCAGGTGATGGGTGGATGGTGGACATATGATGGGTGGATCATGGATGCACGATGGGTGAATATGCTAGTTGTTTGCTTGGGTACAGACGGTTGTTAATGATAAGGTTTGGCCGACGGAGTCATGAATTATTTGAAAAAAAAACAGACATTGAACTTCGCAGCTTGATTACAGGCTACTTTCTACCACTGATTTTAACATGCTTACTTAGATGTCTGTCTACACATGGCCAAACATGCAGCCACATGATACTGCAAAATGGAATCAATGAATGTCTCTAGCATTAAATATGCATTCACTTGTTCTCCTTGCATTGACGCTTAACATGTACGCCTTGCTGGCCTACTTCATAAAGAATGTTCTTAGGAGCTTGAAAATGGGGTGCTAAGCCTCCTAAAATAGAACGCTCGATATGACAGGGTTCAAACAGTATCTCTGTCAGCTTCACTACAATTGTCAGCTCAGGCATCGGCATTTACCACCAAAGGCCTTTTTGTTTTCTTTTCAGGGCTTTTCATCCAGTTTATCCCATGAAATAATTGCGTTAAAAAGCCACCGATATCGCACCCCTTGCCTTTTGCATACGAAAAATTGGGCATAATGCGCGTACCTTGGGAAAGGATGTCATGCAAAACATGTGAATGGAAGGTGAGTTTAATGTATTTTTTTAATGAGACTTTACGTACTAATGCTAGCGATATGTGCAAACGTTATACGCATGAACACCAGTTGAACAGGTGCATGTTTTATACAAATATATTGTTTACTGATATTCATTGATGACAAAAAACATCGGTGTTAGCTTAACAGAAGGACTAAGGCGCAAATGTGGCAACACAAGAAGGGCTATACACAAGCGCCAACATCTAATTTCTGTTCCAAGGAAGCGGGAATACTCTCGCGTTTGGAGAGCGTTACTTGCAAGATGTTTTAAACAGAATAAAACTTGCATGTGTTGACGTATATTTAAAAATATAACGCGATCAATCGCACGTGGTGCAAGGCCAAAGTAAGATGAACATGATACCGGGGCATTGAAATAATCAAACTTGCCCTGAGCAGGAACCGATCGGTTCATGCTCAGAGAGGTTATCTTTCACCCACTTTTTTTTATTCACATTTACAATACAATTGGGTCTAATTACTTCCCCTATACTTTCCTTGCCAATAATGTCAGTTAGTCTCATTATATATATATGTAGCAACCAGGTTGTATTTCCAATGCAGATGCACAAGCCCAAGAAACCCAGCCCGCGTGAATTACGATGATGATCACTACAAGGGTTTTATCATACAGATGAAGATGAAGTACATAGTCAGCGCTCACAATATATATATATATAAATAAATAAATAAATATATATATATATATATATATATATATATATATATATATATATATATATATATATATATATATATATATATATATATATATATATATATACGTACGGTGGGGTAACTTGCTGGGAATCGAATGAACAGCTCAATCATGTTGTATTCTCATTAATTGACACCGCCCTCACGTGGTACGAGAACCACGAGTACATGTTCATGACTTTGGATCGTTTTGTTGAAGAAGTGCAGAAGTGCTTCGGTGATTTGGACGCAAAGAAGAAACGCGCAGAGCAGGTATTCTCACAGAGGGCACAGCTTCCATGAGAAACATGTGTGACGTACATTGAAGGAACCTTGAAGCTGTGCAACATCGTGAATTCAAGGATGTCTGAAAAAGACAAGGTTGGACATGTTCTCAAGGGTATAGCCAAAGACGTGTACAATTTTCTAACTGGGCAAGACTGCTTGAACTCCGTGTCCGACGTGATGAAGCACTGTCGTACCTTTAACTCTCTCAAGATGCGACGAGTTTCTCCGAAAGCAGGCCGCCTGTACAACGTTCCCTCTGTGGCTGCCACCAAACAGTGCCACCTAACGACCTTGCTTTGACCATATGGCAGATCGTCAGAGAAGAGCTGCTTCATTGTCAGCAGACCTATCATCGCCCCAGAATTTTTCAGGATGCGTACGCAAGCGAACCAGAACGCGTGTGGACGCCTGTTTCTCTTCCACCATGGTATCCATCGATCAACGCAGCAGACACTTATGAATATCAAGGCACACGGCAGGCTGGATTCCCACGTCAACCACCTCCAAAGTACGAATGAAGTTTTGGCCCGCCTGTTTACCCAACATCGCCTGCCTACAGTGCCCCTGAAGGGCGGCCCCTCTATCCCATGCCTTCCGAGAGGAGTCGCTACTCTGAGCAGCCACGTGCCCCTCGACCAATTCCGGTGTGCTACAACTGTGGTGTCCCTGGTCCCATCGCGCGTTTTTGTGACCACCGCCCATATCAGCGACAGTCTTGGTACATGTCTCACCAACCTTCCGACCAAGCGCTCTCCACGTCACAGAAGCCACGCGTACCTACCGGGTCAAACTACCACTCGATGGCCTCTGATCGAAGTTTGACGCCACCACCAGCTCCACGTGCTCCACTATTACCATCGCCACGGCGACGCGTACGGACACCACCGCCGGAAAACTAGTCGGCGTGGTCAGTGGGGGTGAGGCCACGAGATCGCAGGTGCTATCTACAGATATACCCCCATCAGCATTTATGTTGATGAAAAAAGGTAATGTAGTTGTCGATGGAGTGGCTACTATGGCACTTGTGGAACAGGCGCGACAGTCTCGGTGATGAGTGGAAATTTTAGGAACCTGCTAGGACTAAAAGTGATGTTTGGCCTGAACCGTTGAGTGACATTTTGTGGTGTAAGTGGTGACGTGTTGTCTCGGGTGGGATATTGTACTGTGGACGTCTCGCTGTGTGGCAAGGTGTTTTGCACAGAGTTTGCGGTTATTCCGTGGTCTACACATGACGTTATATTGGGTATCGGTTTCTTGTGTCAGGTTGGCGCAACTGTAGACTGCAGAAGTGGGCATCTTTCTACACACGGTACTTTCGCAATGGCGCTACTGGAAAATTCCTGTCCGAAGAAATGCATCTTTTTCGTCTCCGTGGACACAGTCTTTCCTGCATTTTCTGCTGTGTGTGTTGCCGTGATATGTTCCAGTAACAGCTGTGGCACGTTTTACACCATGCTTGAACTAATCCCCTTTGCATGCCTGAAAAAGAACATACTCATTTCCCATTGTACAGTGTCAGTCCTTGATGGACGGGCAGGTGTGTGGACAAGCTACAGTTCCATGGAGCCTGCAGTTTTGCCAGGCGGACTAAAACACGCAGTATTTAGAGCCGAATCATCTACGACGCTGGTTGAGCTTGTTGATGCTACAAGCCAAAAAAACATCTAGGCTCAGAAAGTTCATAGGATGCCCAATCAATACAAATGGTCTGCAAGTCACTTGACCAAAGCGAACATGATACACTGCGCGACGTTCTATCTAAGCACTCAAAAGTGTTCAATTTTTCTAAAAGTAGCCAAAGGCCCTTAATTCCAGCGTCCCGGTTACGTCAGCAGATCCACACCGAGTCCGCGAATTCTATTAGGCAGAAACCTTACCGAGTGGCACCATCGGAGCGCAAGATCATCGACGAGCAAGTCCAAGAAATGCTCGGGAAGAGAATAATACAGGAATCGGGAAGCCCGTCCGCTGCTCCCGTCATTCTAGTGAAAAAGCAGGATGGTACGTGGAGATTTTGCGTTGATTACCGCCGACTGAATTTCGCTACCAAGAAAGACGTCTATCCACTGCGTCGGATCGATGACGCTCTAGACAGTCTGCATTCCACGTCCTACATTTCATCCGTTGACCTCAGATTATGTTACTGGCAAATTTCGATGTACGCAGCTGACAAAAAAGACGGCATTTGTTACAACCGATAGACTTTACGAGTTCAACGTTATGCCATTCGGAATATGCAATGCCCCTGCGACATTCGAAAGATTTATGGACTCTATATTGCGAGGTTTAAAATGGCTAACAAGCATGTGTTACCTCGACGATGTCGTAATTTTTGGACGTACGTTTGAGGAGCACAATATCCGCCTAGACCTCGTGCTCAACTGCATCGAAAAAGCTGGCCTTGTATTGAATTGGAAAAAGTGCCACTTTGGCGAGCGATAGACATTGATGTTGGGATAATTTGTCGACAAAGATGGGATTAGACCTGACTCACAGAAGACAGCGGCCGTTGAATCGTTCGAGGGTCCTGAATCTGTGAAACGACTGCGTAGCTTCATCGGTTCTTCGCACGTATTTCCGCCGGTTCATACCCAGATTTGCAGATGTCGTTCACCCTCTGACGAACTTCTAGGCAAGAACAGCGCGTTTCAGTGGACCTCCGAGTGTGATGCCGCTTTTCACCAGCTGAAGTGTTTGTTAACTTCGCAGCCAGTACTTCGGCACTTCAATCTTTCGTCGCCCACGGAAATTCGCACAGACGCAAATGACACCGGTATTGGTGCCGTTCTCGTTCAGCGTTCTGCCAAGAAGGAACACGTTGTGGCATACGCAAGTCGTTCTTTAAGCCATCCTGAACGCAACTACACAGTGACCGAACAGGAATGCCTATAGCGGTAGTATTTGCCGTACAACGGTTTCGCTCATACATCTATGGTCGCCCGTTCACTATCGTCACAGATCGCCATTCCCTGTGTTGGCTGGTCAACCTTCGTGACCCAGCCGGCCACCTCGCTTGATGGGCTATTCGTTTGCGAGAATATGTCTTCACTATTTCATAAAAGACTGGCCGTCTACAAGCTGATGCAGATTACCTCTCCAGAATGCCGCTGCCGACAACAGACTGTGAAGTCGATAACTTTGACCACCTTATCGCTTCTCTGTCGTCCGGCTTTCCCGATGTCGTGACTTTGGCCGCTGTGCCGCGTATTGACCCAAACTTGAAAGATCTCTTCCCTGGAGCAAGAAAGAAATTAAGCGAAGGCCGATTCTGCGTCCGAAATGGTCTACTTTACCAGAGAAACTTGTCCACGATGGGCGCCCGCTTTCTGCTCGTTGTTCCTGCGTCCCTCTAAACGTCTGTTCTGCGTCACACGCATGATGACTCGAACTCCGGTCATATAGGAACCGCACGAACACTTAGTCGCGCGAAAGAGCGGTTCTACTGGCCGAAAATGAGCAAGACAATTCAAAACTATGTGGCCAACTGTACGCAGTGCCAGAGCCACAAGCGGCCCACTTCGGGTTCAGTTGGTCACTTACAAGCCGTAAAGCCTCCCGGTTCCCCCTTTGGAAAGGTCGGCATTGATCTGATGGTACTATTTCGACGCTCCTCAAAAGGTAGCCGGTGGATTATTGTATGCGACAACTACCTGACGCGGTACTGCGAAATGGTTGCCTTATCTTCCGCCACGGCAGTCCAGGTTTCTGAGTTCCTGTTGCAATCAGACATCCTCCAACACGGGCCACTTCACGTAATAATAGGTGACAGTAGACGACAATTTACCGCTGATATTATGGAATCATTACTTTGTTTGTGTGCCTCCAAGTGCCGACACTCAACTGCATATCATCCACAAACTAACGGCCTCACCGAGTGCAGAAAGCGAACGTTTATCAACATGTCGTCAATGTATGTCACCTCCAACCAAAAAAACTAGGATGAAGTATTACCATTCTTCACGTACGCCTTCAACACGGCGAAACACGATATGACAGGTTCGTTCACCTCGACATACGCAGGACACTATCTTTCCTTTTGCCGTCCATTACGATTTAACGATTGCGGAAATTTGTGTCGTGCGCAAGAGCCACGTCGACTTGAATGCTTACGTACACTAGCAGAAAAAGAGTCCTCCAAAACTCGCTACGACAGTCAACACCGGCATGCACCTTTGAGACCGGCGATTTAGTGTGGTTGTGGACACCAATACGCAGACGTGGCTTGAGCCAAAAGCCACTGGCACACTACCCTAGTCCGTTCGTGATACTCCATCGTCTCAGCGGGGTCAGCTAATAAATTGCACGTGTCACCACTAGTCGCCGACGTTCATGCAAGACAGAGGTGACGCACGTTGCCCGCCTGAAGCCGTTTAGTCTAAGGATACAAAAATGACTCGCCCAGAGGGCTTCGTCTGAAGCTGGAGGAAGCATACGAAGTGTCACTACCAGGAAAAACAAGAGAAGCGCGGGTAGAAAAGGAAGACGATATTGCTTCTACTGCGATTTCCCTGAGTGGGTACGAGCCATAATGCCATAATGGTGCAATGGTGATCATCATGATACTGTGATCGTGGACTCGGTGCGCATTAAAACCCCACCCCTTAAGTTACCTTGACTTGCCATACGTAAATATATATATATATATATATATATATATATATATATATATATATATATATACAGCTAGAGAGAGAGCGAGAGCGAAACACAACTTAGCGGTTGTCCCAATTTCTGTTTCAACCGGTGGCCTGGTCTTAATTAAGGCACTTGTTCGCACACCCTCACGAAAACCTGTCTACCACTCGAACCCATTGGAATTGAAATTATTACACCGCTAAGTACTGCCTCATCTCTTACCAAGTACGTTTGGCCCATTAGAAAAAACTTCAATATTGAATGCACAAAACACTCTTTTGAACATACCTTCCATCTAGCTCGCGTTACGAGAAAAGTAACGCCTCGAGCATGCAGACCCCTTCTAACCATGTAGGCGTATTCCGCTAGTGCATGGGTCTCATGAGTGTTTGGTGGGATGACTTCAGTCCATCCGCCAGCTTCAAAGGTTTCTGTACAAAAGCTCACCAGTAGTGCAATGAACAGCAATGAAGCATCAACTGCAGCCATATCCAGATTCGCTCAACCTGCAGTTGCCACAAAGATAATTATCAGATTGACCGGTCTTCAATAACATAAAAATATACAAGGGTGCCATTCGCCATAGATTGTCCGATTCTCATAGTTAAAGAAAGTAGTGCTTTTTTATCATTGCATGAATTTTTTGGTAATTTTATATTACTAATAGATTGCATTGAACTGTAATGATGCCATGAAAATCAGTAATATTTACTGTGCCGAAGCTCTGTTTATTCCCAACATATAAAACTTCGTTTTATATCCGAATGAAATATAGCCACAATTTCGCATTATTTTCTTTTTCGGGCGTTTCAAATTAAGGTGCTTCGAGAACATGCAAACCACCTTATAGGTAACACATCCTGTTTCCTTGAGGAACCCCGAAAGCAACAGCTGAAGTCCCACATAAAAACAGGGTTAGGTTTATATTTCTTCATCGAAAGGGGAAAAAAGGGCCGCTGCTCAGTCATCACATGATCACCTAGAGCACTTCAATGCGTAGACTTTCTCTCTCACAACTGACATAGGAACTCAACAGCCTGTAAAGTGGGCAGCAATGCAACAGATTAGTTTTCGTAAAACGTCGATATTTGAACCAAAGTCTAAAAAGGGTGAACTGCTTGCGTGCTGGCGAGCAGAGAGAGGGCAATTTCAGCTGCAGTTTTTCAAGGATCTTGCCGAAGACCTCACTCATGCCTTACATGTTCCAGGAAGGTGAGCTTTTTGTGCACCAAGTTCCACAACACCAGCCCGTTGGTTATTCCATATTTCTTGATACCCCCTAAGACTGTCTGAAGCCGGCTACAACCATTGCATTTTGCCATAACAAAATTTACACTTCGTTTTCTCTCCGCGAAGTCAACTTGCCAGCAGCTATCTTCCAATTGAGTGACTGGACTAGAAACACCTGCCGTTCCACAGCTGGAACATGGTGTCACCCATTTGTGGAGCGGGGCACATAGCCTACTCCATCATTTTGTTCACACAGGTGTGACCAACGTATAGTCACAAGTAATCATTCGTATTAGATGTGTGCATTTTAGGGACACGGATGATAACACCCTGTCGTATACAGTCACCAGCACACTGCGTAACGCTGGCCAAACCCTGTATAGCAAAGCCATTTGTAACATACTTTGCGTGCTCTCGGGCCTAAGAAAAGTCCTGTTTTGACGGGCGCAGCTCGCCTTAGCCTAACCTTGTCACAAGGAACTCGTCGGCGTCTCTCGTAATCATATGGTCGTTTTGAGACGTTAAACCCCACAAATCAATCAATCAATCAAGAAACTCGTCAGACGTATAAACAGACAGACAGACGGACGTACGGATGGATGGACAGATGGACAGATGGTTGGACGGATGCACACAGCGAAAGGTAGAGAGGTAGAAAAAAGGAGACGTTTTGATTGTGTTAGTTTAACGCCTCTTCCTCCATATGACAGGAAACACGCTTTCCTCCATATGACAGGAAACACACTTTATTAAACTATTTGTGGCACTTTACCTCCTAGGTTGCTGTCGATGATCAGTATGCACATTTTAGAAAGCGAACGTGTACCATACATTCCGAGTCTCTCAACAAGGTGAGGTGTTGGCGCTTGTCTGGAACTCCAGTGCTACGTATGTAAATGATCTTCGTCGTGGCCACATGTCAGTTCACAAATGGTACCTACTTACCGAGGGAGTGACTGCACACGCTGTTATTCTTCGAAACATGATGTCTTCTCAACAACCAGTGCTTGTGTTTGTCCATCATTATTATTCGTCACCGTTATTCATAACGTTGAGGTTGTCCAGGGGCCTCTTGGTGACTGCGTGCCCAAAGTCTCACGCTCCTTTCAATTCAAATACGTGGCGACGGGGGAACATAGAAAGGGGGGAGACTACAGAATAATATTAGCTGTTGGTTCTCGGAAATAAGACTCTCTGTTATTATTCTGTGAACCTCGTCTGACAATTATTGAGGGTATACTTTTCCTTATATTTGCTCGAAGACAGACACCAATCGCGTTTGATGAATGCTGTCTCTATAAAACTATGCAATAAAATGTTGTAGACATGATCTGGCAATCACAGCAATGTATATTTTCACGCTCTGACCTCACAGACAAAAGCCAAATGCATGTGATGAATGCTAGCTGAACCGAAGTGATACATTGGTAATTGTGCATATTGAGCTATGTACGAGTAGACTTTCCCTTGAGCATTTCAGTAGTTTTGAATAACACTTACGTGCATAGTTTCCTGTTGACGCATGAAAGTGCAATAATTACGTTAAAGTAAATAAATCAACACAGTATCCGAAGCATTTGCTACTGTTACTGCGAATGAACACACAAATCATGGCACATCCATTGCTTCGAAGCTTTTCATATTCGTACCACCTACGCCCAAACTGTATATGTCGAGTGGCAAAGATTGAGTGATCTCTCGATGCTAACAGCTTTGGCGTTTCAAGCAGCGTGCATGTCTCCTAATTTCTTATCTACTGCAGATAACCGTTAATCTCAAATGCAGGGATTGAATGCGTGATTAAGGTCTCACCCCTGTATTCAGAAACGCTCCTCGACACGAATTCCATCCGTCCCTTGACTGAGTTGAGCACTGCGCCACTGCTTGACTAAAATTGGTGCTGTGCTTGTCACCAATCGCTGAAGAATATTGCCGATATGCAGTGACTTGGTCTCCCTATAGACAGCGCTCCCACTGACTTTTTCAAGTCAAGGTGAAGCATTGAGTCAAGAAAAATTCTTGAATACGGTGGTTAGAGTAGATGGTTGTCATTTGGGGTGAGTATATGCGGAGTTTGAGCTGGTTATGTATTGCAATGTATTAAAATTTAGTTAGGGGTAAACACGGCCGTGTAGCGCTAACTCTCGCGGTTTCTTATTTTTTGCACATCATCCAATTATATATTTCTGCCAAAGACGAAGACACAACAAAACGCTCATATAAATTTCTTGTACCTTACACATCAATGCTATTTGATTGCTTTCAGTATTGCCAGAACGGGCAGCTCGATCGGCCCGTTTATTGCCAATTATTCCACAATTCCGCTCTCTAGAACTGACGCTGCATGGAACCTCCGCGTGCTTCCTCACGAGCACACCACCTCAGACGAAATGAGCCAAATTTCACGCACGCACGATTATATACGTTAGAACTTACTCTCAGACTTCAAATTCCTCCTGGACTTGGCCAACGAGACGCTACTATGCTGTGATGGTTATAGTTGGGTATCGCATTTACCAAAGCGTACGCGTCCCGTGTAGAAATGGTCTTCACTGCAGCATGTGACAATTGCGGCAGTGACGAATCAACTTATTCTATTCTGTGCGAACGCCCATAGTACTGCTCGCAGAGACAGTCACTCAACAATAACTAGATCAACTGGAAAACCAGACTCTTTCGGAAGAAAGAATCCTGCCCCAACAACAAGACTTTACGTCGCAGGAGAAGGCTGTCAAGACGCTCCTGCGCTTCCTGTGTCCAACCGGTCTCTTCAAACGACTGCGATCATAACGCCCTGCATATGTGTGCATGTGTATGTTTTTCCTAGTTTATTTTCTCTGTCTATCTCTAGCCTCTTTGCGACTCTTATTTCCCACCCCTGTACATGAAAGCAAGCCAGTTCTTCTAGGTTAACCTGCCTACTGAAATATTTTGGCCGCAGATAACATACACACACAAAGTAAAGAAACACTGGACGACAAGCACAAGCGGCACTTAAGCAAGTACCAACTGAGCAAGTACCAAATAGACCAACAACCACTATTGTTAACCTGCCTGCCTCTTCTTTTTATTTGTTTCTCTCTCTACAGAGGAAAGCATAGTGATTGTGAGAGATTCTTTGAGCGACGGAGGAGATGGGGAAATTCTGTACCTCATAATTCACAAAGGTGGGCAGGTGACAAAATTTTGCAGCTATAACATGAGAGCAGAAAACACGGCACCTGGTTGATTGGCGGATTATAGGAGACGCTTTTGTCCTAGAGTGAGTTTAAATAGGTTGACGATAAAAATGACGATGACAACGATGCTGAAGAAATGACAAACCAAACCCGACCCCTTCGTATTACTCGCGTATGCACAGCGTTACTCATAGCAAACATTGTAGATGCTTAGAGTTGAACTCCCCCTTCAACTATCTCCTGCCTTCGTGCAGTGTCTATTACTAGATAGATATGGCCAATGATAGGTAACCAGT
>NW_023608555.1:0-29291 GCF_013339725.1 Rhipicephalus microplus | reverse complement strand
CAATTTTTACTGTGTTTTCTTCCACTACAGGCATTGCCTTTGAAGGTGAGAGTCTTTGATAGAAGCGCCTTATAAAAAAAGACCCTCTCGTCGACGTTAAAGACATCTCGTGGCTCAAAGCGCATCAAGATTTCCTTAAGCCGTGCCTGTTGCCAGTCGGTGCAAATGTCCCTGTTGACTGCAGCACTCTCACCTGAGATTGCTTTTAAGACTAAGCCATGGGGTGTTTTGAAGCGGCTGAGCCATCCGTCGCTTAGGACGAAGCTCTCAACATCCATTTGCACGGCGATCTCTCGAGCTTTCTGCTCGAGAATTGGTCCGCTTATCCCCAGGGGCCTGAAGCGCGAAAACCTCTTCTCTTTATCAGAATTGCAGCGCAGGTGGCACTCCAAAATTTAGTTTTCAGCTCACTTCGGCACCCCCAAGCAAACGGCGTAGCTGCTGTGATCACGTGACCCGCCTAGCACCTCGCACTGACGCTGGCGCCAGCTTTTCCAGTGGTGGTACTATAGCCAACCCTCTTTAGGAAAAGAACACGGATCTCCTACAACTTTACAAACAGGCATGCAGTTCATCAAATGGGAGCAGTACGAAAGAACGTAATGTATAAATACGAGAAGGAGCAGTGTCGATATAAAGCAATATATACTGAAGATTGTACTGAAGCAACCTATTCTTACATCGTGACTGAAGCCGAAATAACATACGTAATAACTGATTATGTTAATTCTACATGAAAGTAAGAAAGCAGTGACAACAAACGCCGTCGAAGCCGATGGTACTGCCTTCCAAAGTCAAAAAGTTACAAATTACGGGCTTTAAAATAACAGGTAGTTGAGCAAGTTGGTAAGTATTCAGTACAGCGTATGTGATGTCATGATGTCTTTCTTGTGTCTGCGTTTGCATGCCCTGTCTTTTAGAATGATTACGGGGATTTACGCGGCAAAACATGACTACTATGCACGCAGTAGTGGGGAACTCCACATTAATTTTGATCCCCTGCGCGTTCAGTTAGCGCGAACTTAAATTAACATGTATACCTGTATTCAGCCCTCCTCGAAATGCGACAACCTTCGGTGGCAGTTGGAACGCCAAACTACGGTACTCCCGAACCCTTCTGGGGCATATCTATTGAAATACAAGAGTGCTTTTCTTTTTCTTTTTAATAATTTCGTTCTCTTCAAAATGTTGTCTCTCGGGGCTGCAGTTCCATGGCCAGCCCTCTCGCAAGACGCGGACTCGAGACGACCGAGCCAGCTCATGTTAAGACGCTTCTTGCTGCTTTGTTCGGTTCGCTTGCCAACACACAGACCTACAGTCCAACTTCACTTCATCGCCAAAGTCACCGAACTACTGTGCAGCACGTCAGCAGCTCGTCCCGCCCCCGCGGGTACGTCGTTTTACTGCATCGAAATAAACGCGCGCGATCTGGTTCCTGCCCGGGCATTCCATTAAGACAGCGTCGTCTAGCCGTCACGTCTTCTCCGGATGTCAAAGCTGCTCACGGCGGGCGCCACCGCAGGGGCGGCCCATTCGTCACCCAGCGGGCGTGATGACAGGGGAGACAACTCGGAATCGGCACGAGGCCCAATTGGCATTCAGGCCCCGGCCATCGAGCGCTGTTCATCATTACAGACCGCACTATGATGGCACTGCGTATTTACGCAACACTCGGCCCAACAGACCGGTCATTTAGCCATTCCGTCCCCGTCTGCGCGAACGGCAAGGCCGCGTCTAGCTGCGCAATCGCGAAATTGAATTCGTGGTCGCGTTCGCGGCTGGGAAAAAGGAAACGAAAAGAAAACTGGACGATCGAGGACACGCGATTCACCAGTAGCGCGGTCGTAATGAATACTCGCAGCCATATTAACTCGTTTCGTAATAATACGGATACTATGCGCGACACGCCGGTGACATGAAGTTACGTGTCCAAAGCGTCCTTGCTCACCTCATTAAGACGCACATACTGCACGTTTTCAATACTGCGACGAATTGTCTGTATATAGAACGTGCAACCCGCAGTTGTAGCAGTGGATACTTGCTGCACATAGCGAGGTGGCAGCGGAATGCGGACGACGCGCGTGAATATATATACGAAACTATGTATGATCAGTAATAGCGTTGAAACAAGTGCGCGATTGTTTCAGTGTAAGCTCATCATTACTAGCAATTGCGCACTATGAGTGTGCAAAAAAAAAAAGAAAACTGCGTAGCAGCCTTATAGGCAAAAGGAGACACGCGGGCTATGCATTTCCTACCACACGCCGCATTATCTACAGAGTGTGGTATAAATTTGTTCGACGAAATATTGAACAATGAGCCAGCGTATACCTTATCACTTCGTTTGGCGTTTAAAAACTTCGCAACGAAAACTAAGCTTTTCTTTTTATATTTCCAATTTTTCCTTCTTTCCCAACCTCAGTGTCTTTACTCTTTATTTTTGTTCAAGTCCGCAACAACTAAAGGGGTTCATGGCGCATGTCAAAACGAAATCGAAAAGTGCCGGTTATCGCAACGACACGCCTATAAGGACAAAAAGCAAATATAGGCGCCTTTATCTTGATTGATATATGGAGTTTAACGTCCCAAAACCACCATATGATTATGAGAGTCGCCGTAGTGTAGGGCTCCAGAAATTTCCACCACCTGGGGTTCTTTAACGTGCACCCAAATCTGAGCACACGGGGCTACAGCATTTCCGCCTCCATCGGAAATTCAGCCGCCAAAGCCGGGATTCGATCCCGCGACTTGCGGGTCAGCAGCCGAGTAACTTAGCCACTAGGCCACCACGGCGGGGCTAGGCGCCTTTAGTTGAAAATGGAAATAAAAACTTTGCTGGCGTCACGTGATACGTGAATCCAGCAGCCAGAAAAGGAATATTCCACACTCGCCAGGCGCGTCACGCAGAAATTTATTCTGGGAGGGGGCACTTTTTCGAAATGGCCATTTTTCGCTCAGTATGTCTTTACAAAAAAAATTGCCGAATAGGAAGGGGGGGGGGGATCAGGGCCTGGCGTACCACCCCCTGGCTACGCCACTGACACTCGCCGCCATGAATGCGATCGGCTTCTACTAACACTCTCAGTTGCAAATGTCAATGAAGTGGATCGTAGGATGTTCTCCGCCGTAGCTCAATCAGTAGAGCTTCAGACACGTGCAGGTTTGATCCTTGCCGGCTGTAAGTCACATTTTCGCACCCTTATTTCTTCATACTAAAATCAATTGCTACAAATAACATCCCATGTACTTCTCTTGGCTTGATTGCCTGCTAGTTCTCGCGTTTCTTTGAGGATAATCCTTAATGCGTTCTGGACAAAGCTCCAGTCCGCACCCTGGGATCTCACGGCCAGTCTCCGCTGACTCTTGAGGTTGGATATGGCCAGGGCCATCGGCAGTAATATTTTTGGGGAGGTAATGGTAGGGGGGTGTACGGGTGATACTTTTTGGCTACCCACTGGAGATGGCTAAAGTTATGTTCCAAAGCTGATAACCTTCTATCATACCAATTAAGGTTTTAAGGGAGATTGTTTAGCCTCCTACAATATGCTGAGGCGACCCGGGTTCCACACACAAGCGTCATTTCTGGTTGAGTGTTGCAAGGTGCTGAGCCTTAGTTTTCTCAGATTCACTTGAAATGTAATCCAGGGTTATTTAAGACGTAAACAAAAATTGCGTTTTTTGAGTTGAGTTGAATGACAGCACGGCATCAACAAAATCATTTTAGGGTGTCTCGTCGGAGCGTACACTTCAACGGTAAGTGCCGGCTCATGCTGCTAATAACTGATTATGCCGTTCTCTGTAGGAGACAACTTACCGGAGTCTATTTGGGTTTTCTGTAATACAGATTGTCCCAAAATGGCAAGAAACGCCAGTCGTCTTTGTACAGAACGTACAAGACAAAATCATTATATATATATATATATATATATATAATATATTATAATATATATATATATATATATATATATGTGACGTTTCACAAGTGAATGTGGGCAAGGAAGATGAGGAAGACGAAGGGTCAGAATAAACTGGTGCTCTGACTGACGCCATGTCTCATCCGTTACATATATATATATATTATATATATAATATATATATATATATATAATATATATATATATATATATATATATATATATATATATATATAATATAATATATTATATATATATATATATATATACAGCATGGTCCATCTTGCATGCAATGGCAGACAGCATAGTGGCTCACACTATGCTGTCTACCAAACAAACAGGCAGGCAGGCAGCAAACTTTAATAGAACCGGAGGAGTTACTGCAGGGTCCTCTAACGAGGGGCCGTTGTAACCGCTGGCCGCGCCAACGCAGAGGACAGAACGCCGTCCACAGGTAACTTTTTTCTACCAGTATAAGGCGTAACCATAAAACTATCCGTCCGGCGAAAATTACTCTCGCGGTGCCGCATGAAGTGCGCGTGTGTACCATATCCTTGTGCGTCGTTGGCAAACACGTTAAAGATTGTCCGAGAAACTCTTCGGTCATCCCAGCCACAGCCTCAAGCCCCGATCGGCTTCAATGCAAACAGCCTTCGGCTACGACGGCGTCGAGGGGCTGCAGCAATCGAACAACGCCTGCATTCGCCGTCGCCTCCACAGGCGCACGCACACACACACGACTCTTTGCATGGACCATACGCGAGAAGAACGTCGCCCGTGCTGGCTTGCGGCGAAACCTATCTGGCGAAGAAACTAAAAATACGGTGTCTCTTCTTTTCTTCACGAGGAGGCGCCTTGTTTGCCTCCGTCTGCTCGACGTGACGGCGGCGGCTGTGTGCTTCTCGGGTGTCATTGACCTGGGACCTGGTTCGAAAGTGACTGGCGCATTAACCCACATCGAATCAGGAAGCACGGCCCGGCAGCGGTGGCCACGTGCACCGCTGTGTATAATGCACACACACACTCTGCCTCGGCGAAAACGTGCAGTGCGCAGAGGGCTCCGAACCGGGCGGGCGAGCGTAAGCTGGCACGAGGAGTCGTCGAGCGCGTGCTTTCAACTCACGCCGTAGTAGTGAACTAAAGAACCAACGTACAGCCTCAGCGAATCACCTCTGCTCTGGGAGCTTTCAGAATGCCCCATCGCGCCTCGCAGCGTTCGAAACGCTGCACGGTACACGGCCAAGAGGCAAGAAGAAAGCACAGCACGCCGCCGGTTGGGCGCTGCGTCTTCTGCAGCTGCCGTGAGCTTTCGATCGTATATATAACGAAGTATGCGCTGGTTACGCGGGCGCCGTGTACGCGTTAGCGGCGTGCGTGCGCGAAAGCCAGGAAGACGCTCTGGCGTAATAGATGGCCGGCTCGTCGGGCAGCCGAGCGAGGCCTCTCGCTAATGCACTCACGCCTGCTCACCGAGAGCAAGGCATTCGTACGCCGCATTACCCGTAATCTCGCTTAATTGAGCACCTACGTGCAACGCACTGACATGGTGCGGTATCTATGGGCTCGTATGGGATGATATTTAGTATACAGTGCGTTACTCTTAGTTTCGTTGCAGTTTCATGCTTCAGATTATTACGTAAGGATTAAAAGAGGGCGAACAGGTTGGTGTCTTGTTATGAAGGCTTCATATGGACAAGGAAGCTGTCAGAGTAGCGTTGGTTGGTGTCTTGTTATGAAGGCTTTGTATGGGCAAGGAAGCTTTCAGAGTAGCGTAGGTTGGTGTCTTGTTATGAAGGCTTCGTGTAGGCAAGGAAGCTTTCAAAGTAGCGTTGCCATGACGACGAAGATTTCTTATTTGAATACTGGTATAAAATTCCACTTGTTCCCTTCGAGTATCCAACAACAAACTCCGCAGTGACGAAAAAAATTGAATGAAGATTGAAATTCGTCTTCAAAAGTGGAAATGCGACACCACAATCGGGCTCAGATTGCATTGTCTTCTCACTCACTTGCCGCGCTTCGCGTCTCGAAGTGCCACGAGGAAAAGAACGCCTGTATGCGTGACATTGTTCGCTTTTAAATTCTTCTAACAAACCTGAGCGACCGCCTGTAGACTGTGTGTGCTCCCCGAGTGTGCTCGTGATGTGTGTACCTTCTCATCTCTCTGCAACCTCTTTTCTCCCCCTTATCCCTTCCCCGGTGCAGGGTAGCAAACCGGATGTGCGTCTGGTTAACCTCCCTGCCTTTCCTTGCATCTTTATCTCTCTCTCTCTCTATTTAAATTCTTCTAGAATGTCTACTGCAAGTGCAGTTGCAAAGTGACAACTAGCCACAATTCATCACGTTATGCTAATTAGCAAAGTAATCCTACGCGTCCATAAGGCAATATGCTCACCTACTTTGTTGCTCGCTTTGTTGATGCTGTGGCTGACGATGATCGAGAGTTGTTTCTGAGCGGCTTGTATTGGGTGGCCCTTTAAACCACGCAATCGCTGCGTAGTTCACACAGCGTGACTCCTGGTGCGATTCCATGCTTCTGCCACGAAATATTGCATGCCCCGCCGCGGTGGTCTTGTGGCTAAGGTACTCGGCTGCTGAACCGCAGGTCGCGGGATCAAATCCCAACTGCGGCGGCCGCATTTCCGATGGAGGCGGAAATGTTGTAGGCCCGTGCGCTCAGATTTGGGTGCACGTTAAAGAACCCCAGGTGGTAGAAATTTCCGGGGCCCTCCACTACGGCGTCTCTCATAATCATATGGTGGTTCTGGGACGTTAAACCCCACATATCAATCTATCAATCAAATATTGCACACATGAAAGTGATTCCTTGAACATCATCAATAGAGCAGATCAATATGTACCAGTGCATTCTGTACTATAAATGCTTGTTGGTGTGTTTATTTTGCTTTGCTGTCAGGGTGGCAAGACCTAGCCAGGTGATTACTCAGCCTTTAGTCGTGTCCCCGAAGGTAATTTGACACAAATTTCCTTTGAATAAATTAAATCAGAAAATTAAATTTTCTAGAACTTTTTAGAACACTGAATTTAAATCGTTGGTGGCTAGTGGCAACAGGGGAGACGCCTATGTAAGCTACTGTTCGTTGAGGGAAGACGCAGGTGTTCTGTAGAACAAAGCCGACTTGGAGGGCAACTTGGAGGATCAACAACAATTAGGTAGAGCGAGTTGCACTATACCGGCCAGAGCAGTCTATCAAGGCCGAATGTTCAGACAAAAAGTCTTGGCCCAAAATTATGTCATTAGGGCAGTGTTCTAAAACATAAAACAGAACTGATGTGTGGTGTCCGGCGACGCTGACGCGAGCTGAGCACACACCAATTACGGCGACTTTTTCCACCATCGGCCGTTCGGACCACAGGAGTTGGGCCAGGAGTAAGGACTTTCTTCAGCCGTGCTCTAAGGTCAGCGTTCATGATAGACACGTGTGCGCCAGTGTCAATGAGGGCTGTAGTAGGTACACCGTCGACGTCAACATTGATAAGGTTCTGATGTGCGGGCAAGGTCAGTAGAGGATTTTGGGATCGGGTCGGTATTGCAGCATCACCTCCAAGAGCTGCTCCCGTCAGTTTTCCGGAGGTGAACGCCGGAACGAGCTTGGGGACGGCGATCGGCGAGATGGGGGCGAGCGGGAGAAACGGCGTTGTGGCGAAGGGGAGCGGCTGGATCGGGGGCGCGAGGAATTCTCAGGCGTTAGCGGCTCTGTTTTCGGTGATGAGCGTGAATTCCAGACAGGTGGGCGATGGGGCGGAGGGTGAGGCCACGGAGCAGAGCTGGACCAAGCACGGCAGTGACGCGAAATGTGGCCTATACGACCGCAATTGAAAGCATATCGGCCGGTCGTCTGGGGGTGCGCCATACCGCCGGGTCGCGATAATGTGGGCTGGCAGAAAAACGTCGGTTGGGCGGAACAGTCCCGGGTGGATTTGGTGTGGCGTAGTCTGGACGATGAATGGAGCAGACGTTTAAGCCGGCCGTTGGCCAGTTCTTGCCTCACGACGGTCTGTATGAGAGAGACGGTGGCGTGATAGCTTTCGGAGTTGGGGGAGGCTGACACGAGTGGAGCTGCGGCTTCTATTTCCCGACGGACAATACGGACAACGTCACCGGGACTTTCCGTAGAAGGCAGGCGAGGGTCTTCGCATGTGGATGTTGCAGCCGTGTTTGGAAGCCGGGCAAACTGGTGGAGAAACACGGCGGCTCTTCGCTTCTTCAAAGCGCCGGCATTCAGAAATAATGTCGTGGACCGTAGATGAATTCTTGAACACAAGAAGGTGAAAGGCGTCATCTGCTATGCCCTTAATAATATGGCCAACCTTATCGGCTTCGGACATCTGCGAGTCTACCTTGCGGCACAAAGCGAGCACGTCCTGAATGTACGTGAGGTATGATTCGGTGCACGTCTGAACTCGACGTGCGAGCTCGTTTTGGGCGGCGCGTTGACTTCCCACAGGCCTGCCAAATAGCTCCCGGAGCTTTTGCTTGCATAACTCCCAGCTAGTCAGTTCTTCCTCGTGCGTCTCGTACCAGACCTTTGCGGTACCTCTGAGATAAAAAATCACGTTGGCCAGCATGAGCGTTGGATCCCATCGCATACGTACACCCACTCGTTCGTATGACTTCAGCCAGGCTTCTACGTCAATGCCATCAGTGCCAGAAAAGGTACCTGGATCTCTCGGGGGCTCCAAGATGAGGGTTGACGGTCCAGTTGGAGGAAAGCACGGACGTAGTTGGAGAAGGCACGGTAGTCGGGGAAGGGTCGGCATTGTTGACTGCAGTCGCCATGGGGGAGACCACTAGGCGCCCGCTACGAAGCTCCGTTTTGCGTGAAGTGAGTACCCCGCACCTCCCACCAATGATGTTACGGGAGAATAACTTTACTTTATAAAACGAGGAATAAACTCGGTGGTGGACAAGATGGCGCCCAGTTGGCTCACAGATCTGACAACATCGTCCTCCTCTTTGTCTTCTTCGTCGTTCTCATCCTACCGTTACAATATATAACAAACAATCATGCCAAGGAAAATATAGAGGATAATACATGTGAAGAAAGAAAACTGAATAGAAAAAAACGAGCCCTTAATTGTACACTTCTTTCATTCATTCATAGCGAGGGTTTCAATCTGGCAAACTTGATGCCTTGAGAAGGTGTACGAGGGATTATTGGTCAGCTGCCACCTCGTAATAAGACCACGTACTTCGTGACGCCAGACAGGCAAGAAGAGTGTTGCAAACTCGCCTCCATGGCGACAGGTGGCCCTTGCTGACTCTTCCACGTTTAATTCACATATACACCCAATAAAGTGGATGGGGTATAGCCACCATGGTAGCTCAGTTGGTAGAGCATCGGACGCGTTATTCGAAGGTCGCGGGTTCGGTCCTTTCCCACGGCAAGTTATCTTTTCATCCATTTTTCTTTCTTCGTATTTACATTACAATTACCTCATATAATACCCCCCATACTTTTCTTGTCATGATTGTCTGTTAGATCACACGAATAGTGTGTCTAACAAAAAAGACTAGCCCTTAATTGTCCAGTTCCTTCATTCTACATAGGATTTGCCACATGATGTAGAGATCTATACTCGACTGAATCCGCACAATCGACGAACTTCTCTTTATGCTTCTTGCACACTGCTTATAGTGAGGGACGCTGGGATTCGTCATTCTGAACAGTCAGTTTCTGAGGTTTGTCAGGAGCAGAAAAAACGGCTTCGACATTCGCATTTTGCCCTATCTCTTTTATTAGCCCATGGGACAAGCCACGGACTTCTGAGCAAGCTTCCACGGGCTGGTAACACCCTGCAACGCATCAGAATGTTTTGAAGTCCTCTTTAGCAGGACTCTTCTCTCGACCATGGAACTGAACGGACGTGTTTCACCGCTCTTCCCCAGTACTTGGACGCTTCCATGCAACTTTGTCCAGGACGCCCCTCGTTGAACAGACCTGCTTCGCACTTTAGGTGAGGACTTTCACTGCCAAAGCTTCTTAATGTTTTTTTGAAACGTGAAAGCGCCCTGCTCAACAACGTTTTGGTGACCAAGCATGGCCGAGAAATTAGCGCCTACGTGACACCGCACCAACTCCTCTGCAACTTCCGGCGCTTGGAACAAACGCCGATCGCATTGCATTGACATTCGGTGTGTGGCTGATCTCCACTGCTTCGGCATGACTTCTCTGGTTTCTACCATCGACTCAGCAGCAATGGATGCTGCAGATTCCAATAATTATTCAGTGGACCCGGACGATGGTTCTTGGTTCACTGCTACCCGCCGACGCAAGCCAAAGACCACAATTAATTCTGGACCCGAGTCCTTGCATGCCTACAATCAAGTGACCCCACCTGTATACCTATGGATGACTTTAAGGTGGTCTTCCGACCACGAGAAGGCCTTCGTCGCCTGAGTGAATGGGCACATCACGTGGCGGCACGCGTCATCTGCATGGCTGCTGGGCTTCCGGGAGAAACAGTCAAGCAAGCTCCTTTTCCGCTTTCAAGCGGAACGCAACATAGCGATCGCGAACGCACCAGACGACACTCTTGCTACAAAGTTGCAAGCCGTCACTGCGCTAAATTTAGGATCTCGGAGATATGAAATGCAAGCATAAGTAGTCGCTCCAGACAATTCTTGCAAGGGTGTCATCATCGTTTTCGAGAACAATACTTCACCCACCGAACTCCTCGACAATATCTCGGCACCCGACACCAAAATACTGCACGCCCAGATGATGGGATCCACAAACACGGCATTGATAACTATTGCAGGCCTTCGAGTTCCACGTTATGTCTACTTCTACCGAGCTGAATACAGATGCTACTTCACTGATTTCGGGAAACAAGTTTGCACAATTTGCATTGCATTTGGACATGGCGCAGACGTATGCCCAACTCCTACAAAACGCCGATGCCAAGCGTATGAAGTCGAGACGCCAGTGCCGGAGTTGCAGCTGTACAACTCAATGCTTCCACTGAAAGGGTGGACACACAGGTATACGCACCCCAAATGTCCTGCGAGAGAACAAAAACCTCCAATCAAGCATTGCGTCAGGAAGGCACTGGAGGAGGCGTTAGCTCCACCACCTACATCACCACCCAAGAGACACCAGGCTGTCACAGGTCCCGTTAATTAGGGAGGCGATCCACCGGGCTAATTCCAAGGGCCGAAGTATCGGCCCCCGAACCGCACCACGAAAGCGTGGACAATTTAGAGGTGGTCCTATGTTGGCGTGCCAGCGGACGCCGCTGTGGCCCAAAGAACAAGTCAGAGCCGAGAATTCGTAAACAAAACAATTATATTCTCGGCTACTGGCAGATCAAAACAATGCACAAGTATGCACACTCGACAATAGTTTTAATACAATTGTCACCAATCACAACAATGACTACACAGTACCATCAGTCACACTCGAACAACGGACAAAGACGACAATATGCACTACAATGCAGTCGCATGCATGGAACAACCAAGACACTTAAAGACCAAAGAGTTAGAAAACTTATTTAGTCCCAGTTCTTGGAACAGAAGTCTGAATGATACTCTTCCGAGAATCACTCAAAGTCCAGCGTTGTTGTCGTTCCGCTGCCCCCAAAGTCTCTTCCAGGAAACCTCGCGTCTTCAATTGGCCGCTCTCCAAGCTCCAAACTTCTTCGCCAGAAACACGTCGGCTTTACACACGCAGTGTTGTCACGCGTCTTCGCGATAGCGGTAGACACACGCTCTTGCCTGTAGCTCGAGCCTTCACCCGTCAGGTGGAAATCATCTTCTTCTCCTTTGTCACGGAAGACAAAAGGCTTCGCCCTCAAGGCGAAACACCCTACGCTCTCTGGCGCATACTTTCTTCTTCTCCTGCTTTGCCACTAAGTAAAAAACCTTCACCGACAGACGCGGCGGGATACCCTACGCACTCTGGCGTTTACTTCCTTCTTCTGCTGATCTCCCATCTCGGCTGCTCGATTAATACCTTCCGCGCGAGATTCCAGAAAGTTTTCATCATTTCGTCGGCGCGATACGCAGCGAAGGCTGGGGGAAAGGGCGAGACGATACAGGGGCCGTCCCCGACGGATGACTCAACCCGGCATCACCACGCCCCTTTCCATCGAGAAAATTCCAGGCTTGCTCGGCCGCTGATGTGGGGTGAGGAGGTCGTCGGCGAACCTACGCTTCCTAGGGGAGAGGGACGCGTGCCGGGGAGTCTTTGGATGTTTTCTTTTTTTTTCGTTTTTATCGTTCACTCGCGGCGTCACTCCGGCGTTTTCGTCGCGAGAATTTGGCGGCGCGCCCTTTTTTTGAGCGCTCGTTTTGTGACACCAGCCCAGGTCCAGAACGAAGCGCAGCCAATCCAAGAGCAAAGGGAAGTCTCAGGACAGGCCCTCCGAATCCTTAAACAACATGGAAGGAACCGCATCAGAAGCCAGCCCTACCACCCCCTGGGACTGACCCCCCAAAACAACTGAGCCGCAAGTGCGGAAAGACCAGAATTGCCACCAGCCAAGGTTCCAGCGCCCGCTGGACAGACGCCTCTAGCTAAAGTGAGTTGGGCAGCGGGGCCTCCCAGCCTGAAATCTTTACCACATTCTTCGCATTCACCTTCATCACACACCCCAACGTACCTCTCACATCTAACGCACATAACCGCACTGAGCAAGAGCTGCAAGGTGCTCTCACAAGACTGAGGGAACCACTGAAGGCTGAAGTGACCACTATGATCACTCAGGGAATTAGGATTTCCGTGCAGAACTTACGGATATGTTCAAGGCCTATACCCAAGCACTTGTAACAGAGCTAAAGCAGCACATACAAGAGAGCTGCGCGTCGTTTAGTACACGGCCTCCAGACTGATTCCCACTCGCTTCAAACACCAAAGTATGACCAAGAGACCTCACCTTTACACCGCCCATCACTCTTAACTCAGGACACAGACTACAAAGAACAAATATGCTCCCCTAGTCCTGCCATCATGTGGCAGTGCAACTGCAGGGGGTTTCGACGAAAGAGGAGCTCCCTGCAACAGTACACTGCCACTTTCACGCCCCCTCCGAATATCGTGGCTCTGCAGGAGACACACTGCACACCAACTGTCTCAGGCTTTCATACACACTCATCATCATCATCATCGCAGCAGCAGCAGCAGCCTGACTACGTCCACTGCAGGAGAAAGGCCTCTCCCATGTTCCGCCAGTTAACATGGTATTGTGCTTGCTGCTGCCATTTATACCCGCAAAACTTCTTAATCTCATCTGCCCACCTAACGTTCTGTCTACCCCTAACTTGCTTGCCTTCTCTGAGAATCAAGTTAGTTACCCTTAATGACAAGTGGTATCCTGTCGTCTACGCGCTACATGCCCGGCCCATGTCCATTTTCTCTTCTTGATTTCAACTATGATATCCTTAACCCCGTTTGTTCCCTAATCCACTCTGCTCTCTTCTTGCCTCTTAAGGTTACATCTACCTTTCTTTCCATTGCTCACTGCGTCGTCCTCAATTAAGCTGAACATTCTTGTAAGTCGCAAGGTTTCTGCTCCGTAGCTAAGTACCGGCAAGATACAGCTGTTATAACCTTCCTCTTAAGGGATAGTGGCAATCTACCTGTGATAATTTGAGAGTGCTTGCCAATGTGCTCCCCACATTCTTATTCTTCTAGTTACTTTAATCTCGTGGTTCGGCTCCGCGGTTATTACCTGCCCTAAGTAGACATAGTCTTTAGTGTTGCCTCTTCCAAGGTTGTTGTACATTACTTTCGTTTTCTGTAGATTAATTTTAAGACCCACCCTTCTGCTCTCCTTGTCTAACTTCGTAACCATGAGTTGAAATTCGTCCCCTGAGTTACTCAGCAATGCAATGTCATCGGCGAAGCGGAGGTTACTAATGTTGAATTCCAATGGCGGAGTCGGTGCAGCCGACCGACTTCGCGAGCGAGCACTCGACTCTGGCGTAGAGCAAATCCTCCAAATCCGCCATCGGAACACAACCCGCCTTGCTGGAGCAAGGCGGAAGCTGCCGCGTTACCCAGGATACCTTGTGCGTGGTCTTTTCCGCTGTCTGTTTCCCACGTGGTTTACCAGCATCGCCGCATCGTTCGTTTGCTTGTTCAGCGCTATTCACCTGTGTGGAATGGATATCACGTCAAGCGTGCAACAGCTATTGTCCACGATGTTGCTGTCGCTATCGAGTAGCAGAAGCATTGCCGCACGCTTTGCCGAGGTAGCCGAGCCGTCCATGCCGTCCGCCATTATCAACACAACTCGTGCCGCGCCAGCCGCGCCCCCAAGCAGGCAAACGTGTGTTAAAGGAATACGTCACGCTGAGTTCCGGTCCACCCACCGATTTCGGCGGAGCAGTTTTTCCTGCTCCACGGAGGGACTCCCGCTCTGAATCCCCTTCGGCTCTCTCATTGGAACTTTTGACTCTCGCTCTCACTCTGTCATTGGAACACACTTGCTCTGAAAGAGCAGAAAAACTTGCTCCGACTCCGCCATTGGAATTCAACATAAGGTACTCTCCATTAACTCTTATCCCTAACAGTTCCCATTCTAGGCTTCTGAAAACTCCGGTAAGCACGCGGTAAATAGCATTGGGAGATTGTGTCCCCCTGCCTTACACTCTTCTTGATTGATATTCTGTTGCTTTCTTTATGAAGCACTATGGTAGCAGTTGATCCCCTGTAGATTTCTTCCAGGATGTTTATATATACTTTATCGACGCCCTGATTCCGCAGCGTCTGCATGACGGCTGATATTTCTACTGAATCAAACGCCTTCTCGTAATCTATGAAGGCTATGTATAGTGTTGGTTATATTATGAGCATTTCTCTATTACCTGATTGATAGTATGAATGTGGTGGATTGTTGAGTAGCCTGTTTGAAATCCTGCTTGTTCCTTTGGTTGATTGAATTCGAATGTTTTCTTTACTCTGTTAGCAATTACCTTCGTAGATAGCTTGTATACTACAAAACAAACTGATCGGCCTGTAATTCTTCAAGTCCTTGTCATCTCCTTTTTTATGTATTAAGTGATAAGATGATGTTAGCATTCTTCCAAGACTCTGGTACTCTTCCCGTCAGAAGACACCTCGTAAACAGGGTGGCTAGTTTTTCTAACACAATCTGTCCTCCATCTTCAGCAGATCTGATGTTGCCTGATCCTCACCAGCAGCTTTGCCTCTTTGCATGCTCTCCAAAGCTTTTCTGACTTCTTCTATCATTACAAGTGGGGTGTCATTTGGGTTACTGTTATAGTATTAAGGTTGTGGTTGTCCCGGCTACTGTACAGATCTCTGTAAAACTCCTCCGCTACTTTAACTATCCTATCCATATTGGTAGTTATTTTTCCTTCTTTGTCCCTTAGTGCATACATCCGATTTTTGCCTGTGCCAAGTTTTCTTCTTCCCTGCTTTGGAGCTTCTTCTGTTTTTCAGAGCGTGTTCCATTCTCTCCATGTTATACCTTCTTACATCGGATACCTTACGCCTATTAATGAACTTCGAAAGCTCTGCCAGTTCTATTTCGTCTGTTGTACTTGAAACTTTCATGATTTGACGCTTATTAATGAGATTCTTCGTTTCCTGGGAAAGCTTGCCAGTGTCCTGTCTAACTACCCTGCCTCCAACTTCCACTGCACACTCCGTAATGATACTCGTCAGATTACCGTTCATTGTATCTACGCTAAGGTTGGTTTCTTCACTAAGAGCCGAGTACCTGTTCTGAAGTGAGACTCTGAATTCCTCCATTTTCCCTCTCAGTGCTAGCTGATTGATTGGCTTCTTGCGTATCAGTTTCTGTCGTTCCTTCTTCAAGTCTAGGCGAATTCAAGACCGTACCATTCTATGGCCACTACATCGTACCTTGCCAACCACTTCCACATCCTGCACGATGTCTGGGTGTGCATCATTATAAAGTCTATTTCGTTCTTATTTTCGCCGTTAGGACTCCTCCATGTTCACTTGCGGTTTCCTCGTTTTCGGTAGAAGGTATTCAAAATCTGTAAATTATCGCGTTCAGCGAATTCTACTAGTAGCTCTCCTCTGGTGTTCCTAGTACCGATACCATAATCTCCTGCTGCCTGGTCTCTAGCATGCTTCTTCCCTACCTTTGCATTAAAGTCTCCCATCAGTAATATACTGCGTTTTTACCCTACTCATTGCTGATTCCACGTCTTCAGAGAAGCTTTCAACTAAAGCGTGATCATAGCTGGTGTAGGCGCGTAAGCCTGTACCACCTTCATCTTGTGTCTCATATTCAGTTTAATTACGATACCTACCACCCTTTCATTATTGCTATAGTATTCCTCTATGTTGCCAGCTATGTTTTTGTGAATTAGGAGCCCCACTTCCAGTTCTCTTCTGCCAGCCAAGCCCCAACATACATACACAGATCACCAAACACCGTCACTTGTCAAAATACTTGTGTCCAAACACCTGACAGTTATAGAACACACACTCTCGTCATCAGTTCTGCATGTGCTTGTTGAAATTATTTTTCAGAAACGCAGTCAGCAGAGCTTTTTTATACTGAACATCTACAGCCCCCTAAATCTAGTGGCATGACTTCGGGTACCTTATAGCGGGAACGTGCAAGCTAGGGGAACAAGTTTAGTGGTCGGTGATTTTAACGCCTCACACATGTCATGGGGATACCTATCGGCCACATGTAAAGGTACCAAGCTAGAACGCCTCATCTCCAATCACAGATTTACACTGCTCACAGATCCGCAAAAGCCAACCAGAATAGGAACCAGTGCAACCAGAGATACGTGCCCTGACCTAACCTTTGTAAGGGAGTAATCAATCATAACTGGTCAATCTACATGAAACGTTAGGTAGTGATGAATGTTTCATTTCCACTACACTATCTCCAACCCCCGTGCTCCAGAGCAAAAGGTCCGTCTCGCTAATTGGGATACATTTAGAAAACAGCGTGCTCAGACTGATAACACTGGGACACCTTTATGTGAATGGCTACAGTGCCAGCAAGCTGACCTGGATAAAGCAACCAAGCGGATAAGCAATACAACCGCCCTTCCAGATGTAGAAAGGCACCTTCTATACCCGTGGGAAGCACGCAGAAGCCTCATAAAGCGCTGGTGTATGCAGACACACAATCGCAAGCTTAGACTTAATTCGTTTGCTCAACTCACATTGCAGCAAACAAGACGCCACAGAGCTCATGAGGAACAATTGGCACAACTTCTGTAAGTCGCTTGATGTGACGCTAAGCACTGCGCGCACGTGGACCATCCTAAGAGCCCTTGTTGACCCGGAAAGTGCCAAGTCCTACCCAAATAGTACCATCCAAACACTTCTTCACAAGCAGTATGGGGCGACAACACTTTTCATGAAGGACGACGTACTTTCTTGAAGCATCTTAAGGACGCTTCAAGAAAAGTACGTCGCTGCAGGCCCTCAGCCAAAATATCAAAACTACCCATATACATAGTCAACACCACTGGATGCTGATATCACTGTGCACGAAGTTCGAGCTGCCTTTCTGAATATGAAGCGCAACACAGCACCAGGGAAGACAACATACAATATTCTGTCATTCGAAACCTGAACGATGAAGATCTAGAACAGCTCACAAATGTTTGCAACACTCACTGGAAATCCGGAACATTACTCGAAGAATGGAGACATGCCGAAATATCATTGATTCCTAAGTCCGGCAAACCCTAGAGCTTGGAAACCTGCGACCCATCTCGTTGACGTCTTGCCTCGGTAAGTTAATGGAGCACGTCGTCCTTCAAAGACTGCAACCATACCTTCAGGCCCAGGGATTCTTTCCAGACACACTGTTTGGGTACCGGGCACATCTTTCCACGCAAGACATACTTCTCTAACTAAAAGAAGAAGTAATTGACAGGCTCAGTTCTGCGCCACGAGCTCTGCTTGCCTTGGACATCCGCGGGGCATTTGACGAGTCTCGCATGACCTAATACTGGAAAATGTCGCGTCGACACGGTTCGGACGACGGGTTTCTGACTATATGTGAAAGCATTTCTAACAAGCAGGACGGCAACCATAGGATTAGGCTATGTAGTAACATCATCAAGCTCGCGAGTAAAGGCACGCCACAAGGATCGGTGTTGTCTCCGACACTTTTCAACATCGCCGTGGCTAAATTACCGCCTCGACTGGCCACAATACCAAGTCTGCGGCATGCTTTATATGCAGACGACGTCACTATATGGGGGACCAGAGACTCAGACGGACAAATACAAGATGCGCTCCAAGAAGCAGTAAATACAGTTCAGACATACGCACGAGCAGGTGGGCTAACGTGCTCTGCAGAGAAGTCGGAACTTCCGCTCGTCCGTCGTCCCCAACGAAATCCCTACAACAGCTCAGAAATCGCAGTCCCCTTAGAGGACCATGTTTTTCCCTGCGTACAGAAACTCCCCGTCCTTGGCCTTTATATTCAAGCTGATCGCAAGGCAACGCACACCATGAAAATAGAACAGCAAGTTTCTCAAATCACGCATATTATCCGCCGCATCACCAACCGCAGGCATGAACTTCAGGGGCAAGACATTCTACGTACAGTTGATGCCTGCATAGTAAGCCGCATCACCTACCACGTCCCTTATCAAAACCTAACGCTTGCACGAGGCAGAAGACTGAACATTCTTTTCCGCAGATACGTCAAGGCGACACTTGGACTACCTACGTACGCATCCACAAACCGTCTCCTAGTCATGGGAGTACACAATAACCTAAAGGAACTAACCGAAGCACAATGTAATAGTCAGCTACGAAGACTCCGCAGCACCCAAGTGGGAGAGCGGCTATTCGTCAGGCTAGGCTATATCCTCCGAACCAATGTGGATACAATACACCAGAAAAACAACTACCCAATGATCTTCGAGCAAGAATTACAGTCACGCCACTTCCACGCAATATGAACCCTGAGCGCAACGCTCAGCGCAGGCGGGCAAGGGTGAAAAACCTCACGCGCCTCATCAATCAGTCTCCTCCAAACACTCTCTTATACTGCGACACCGCTAGACACCACTCCCGCAGTTTTACAGTTAGAGCAGTGGTGAACAACGATCACGACACAGTATAGCCTCAATTTGCTTACCTGCAATGAAGATATATGAGCCGGGCGAAGAGTGTGCCGTCGCTCTGGCGATTTCCCACACTGCCATAAACCTTCCTCACACAGATGTTATTCTAATATTTACAGATTCACAGGATACCTGTCGTGCCTTCGCACGGGCTATCGTCTCACAGCGCACGCACCGAATTTCGAGCACTGCATTCCACACACCACGTAAGTTCCGACTTGTGTGGACAGCTGCGCACGCCGCTCTCCCTGGTCATGACTGCGCACATGCAGCTACGCACCCGAGTACTCACTAAGCGGGAAGCGGAGGAAGAGCTGTCCAACCCAGAGGAAGAGGACACAAACACGGAACTTCTAGGATATCGAGACACTCTCGATTACTATAGACGAGAACGCATTCATTATCTTCCACCACACCACACGCTCACACGAGAGGATGAAACTGCAGTGCGTCAACTGAAGGCGAACACATTTCCGAATCTCTATTTCCTCCGCATCCTCCATCCCACTTATTACCCTGACAAATGCCCTGGCTGCGGAGCGGTACCGACGTTATTTCACGTAATCCTGGAATGTCAGCGTCCGCCTGCCATGCGCTCTGCAAACTCCTCTCCTATTCCTACCCAAGACTGGGATGCCATGCTGCGCGATGAAAGCACGAGTGGCCAGCGGGCGCTGGTTCGGCGGACACGGGACGCAGCAGCGGCTGTTGGCGTTCTGGACTGAGAGCCCCACCCGACCTTTCTCTATGATTGTAATAAAAAGTATCTCTCTCTCTCTCTTTAGCAGGATGCCTTAGGCGAAACTAATTGAGTGAGATAACCAGAGTCAGATAGCCGGATGGTTTGTCCGTTGAAGCTGGCGCCTATTGGTTTCGGGCATGATTTGTGCACTGCATTCGAAATGCATAAGTTGAGGATGCCCGTCTCCAGTAGTTTTGAATGGGCGGAGTCATAAGGAAAAAACGGTTTGTTAGCACGAGGCTCGCAATGCCAGCACGCCCGTTTGCCACTAATTAAAGTTTATTGTTAAGAAACTTAGTATACTGTCAGTTTATCGCATTTCATGTGTGATTTCTAGCGGCACTAGGCCTTCGTACTCAAGGATTAGCAAGTTATTGACTAGCAATTCAAAAGTGTCAGAGCTACATTCAAGAAATATTATGAAGTCGTCAAGGTGTCTAAATACCTTGTTTGCATAAAATCAGCGAGTCGGCAACTATAAGGCCCCTATCAAGTTGAGCTAAGAACAAATCACCGAGGATAGAGGCAATACATGATCTTATGCATATTATGTCTTTTTTCATATATGGATGCAAATCCCACTATAAATGCAGATCGAAGGTATGCATAGACTACAGAATCCCCAAAAAACCGCTACGCGCATGTATGATGGGAAGCTACATTTTTCGTATCAATCAATGCAGTCTTGAGCTCAAGAAAACACGTCAGATTGAGGCAAGGATTAGAACAATAGTGTACAGTGCCGTCCACTGTTAAAATGACTACTCTAATGAGCACATGTCATATTGTGGGCCCCATAACGGCAAGTATACGTACAAACATTGTTGGCGCCCGGCACTAGTCTTATCAAAATGAGTCAGAAAAGTCAACCAGCCATAATCTAATCCAAATATCAGCCACTATGCTTTTGCCAGATAGCAAAATATCGACATTGTGCACACAAGAGAGTTCCCTTTAACAGTGAACCTGTCTGTACACGGAGAAAGCTCTGAGGAACGTCTGAGGGAAGGTCTTGACGAAGTCTAAAACCGCTTCGGTATTACTGGCCTGGAACGGGCCATCAACGAGTAAAAATGCCAGCGAAAGCGCTTAATATTATGCGGAGTTGGGGGAAGGGGATGACCTCCATCACTTTCTTGTATTTTTTTTTCTTCGACAACGCACCTTACTTTCAGTGTGATCGCGAGCGCGCTTGAGGGCATGTGGTGGCACTTTGCGGCGGCCTGTGTAACTATGCTGCTCACGATGCTCAAGTCAGTCAATGACCGCGGGCTTTGGGTTTATCACATCATAAGTCGAGGGAAGAGGGAGCGATTTCAAACTGACTCTGAGAATAGGTTGTGAATTCCAGGTCGCGTGCTGCGTTATATTGTTTGGTTGAGATGTTCGCAGAAGCATCAACTACCGATCGGCAGCGTTTTATGTCGATGCTGAAAAAGTGCTGAAGGGCCATTTCAATATTTCATAACACTACCAGGTAAAAAGAAAAAAAATCAGTACTTACCAACTCGCAAGAAATTCGCGAGCCATTCTACACGTAGGCCTACGTGTGGCACACCATGGCTCCAAACAAGAAAGACTACGTGTCATTTGATTCAGTGAAGCGCAGCAGCTCTAGCGAAAGAGTATCGCGAATCATTGTAAAAACACGCATACGCTGCAATACAACCTTAAAGTTTGCTCACGCGAACATCATAGTCTGCTGATTTCACGAGACATCAACACGGGTCGGAAAGTATATTTTGGGTTTAATTGTTTATTTTATATTTTGTGCATATACCCCCCAGTAGCCTGAAAGTGAACTTCATTTTTATTTACTGCAAAGTTTAGTCAAGGAAAAAAAAATATTGAACCTATTTTGTAAAAAGGGACCAATGTCGTCCCTTGTCATTTTGAAATTTGACGACGATATAAAAACACAACTATTGGCTTGATGAAGACGATTTTTTTCTAGTAAATATACGCAATGAAGAGTGAAGCAGTATTGTTTGTAGCTTGTATGCTGAAACAAACTGTTTCTGAAAAATGTCTCAACAGGTGACAACTATAAAAAGTTGCTTGATTTGAAATTTTTTATTTATAAGCTAAACCAGCTAGTGTTTCATAACTTGGTGACCTATTACAACATAATGTTTATAATATTGCCTGTCTGCACCATTGCTGTACCTCAAGCGCATAATTTTATAAATGGCCTCAGACTTTCACAGTTGTCGACAGTAAAGCTTATTGAAAAATCAATATTACAAAAACATCTTCGATTTTTCTTAAAATCTCATAAAAGGTTCCTAACAGATGACAGAAAAAGAATATCAAAAACATATTGCATTATTTTATTTGCAGCGACAAAATTACGGCTGGAAGTTCCAGCTTTCCGAGCATGTACTTAGGCTGTAAAGGCATGAGAAGTCTGGCTAAAAAAAGTGGGCTTAAGCTTTTGAGTCGTTTGAACAGGACTGTACTTACAGAGTAGAAGCAGATTTAGCACATTTAGAAATAAATTTCTGTAAAGGCGCATTTCTGGTGCGTTTCGCTCAGCTTTAATGCCGGATGAGCGATACATAATGATATGCTCTAAGGCAATCCGTATATATTTGCAGACAACACGATGAATTAAAATGTTCTAACACCAGCATAGGACCAAGGAAGATAGCACATGAACTCTTGAAATGACCCCCTCCCCTATCCCCTCTTAAGCTGAGGAATGCATTGAACAAAAGCCACGGTGTGCTCAAAACGCTGCATTTTTTTTTTCAGTTGACTTACGGCATGCAGTGCTTGACACTAACAAAACACGACCACAATTTGTATCGTTTGTTGAGGTTGACCAAACGCACCGAAAACATAGGCCTGCAACACGTGGTAAAAATATGCACTAGAACAATCTTAAAGTAACGAATGGTCTCTAGCTAATCTCCATTTACAGAGATAATTTTGACGTTTAGCCATATGGTCTTCCACACCCGAATTAATTGCCGGCTTAATGACTCCCAAGCTTGCCGCTCTTAGGTGGGAGAGTGAGGTTTCGTGCTTTGCTAAGCTTTACTAAATTATGTTCCGTTAAAATTACAGATTTCTTACCGTTTCCTATAGTTGAAACCTTATTATATCATACATTGGCTACAAGAGGGGGCTCGCATGAAATTGTTGAGCAGGCGACCGGAGAAAGAAACGCTAAAACCGTGTTCAGGTTAAGGAGGCGGCAGCAGCGTTACTAAATCTCAATATTCGTTATGCTTCGGTGGTTCCCCTCGCGAGCCTATACCCATATAAGCGTGCTGAACCAAAACGCTAAAAGCAGATGACTGTAATAGCTGCCTCATGTAACCGAGGTGAGCAACTTAGGTGCCAATAACTTGGAGGTCTCAAGTCTCGGCATGAAACTGAAAATTGAGGTATTTCAGAATGACCGTTTCTCAAAACGGTCATTCCCGTTTACCAAATCTGCTTTTCCTCTGTAAATATGGTTCTCTTCAAACGACTCAAAAGCTCAAGCCAACGTTTTTAGCCCGATTTCTCATGCGTTTACCGCCTAAGCGCATGCTCGAAAAGCTAAAACTTCCAGCCATAATTTTGTCGCTGCAAATAAAATAATGCAATATGTTTTTGACATTCTTATTCTATCATCTGTTAGGAACCTTTTACGAGATTTAAAAAAGTAGAAGATTTTTTTTTAACATTGCTTATTCAATAGGCTTTACTGTCGACAAATGTGAAAGTTTGAGGCCATTTCTAAAATTATGTGTTTGAGGTACAGCAACAGTACTGACAGGCAATATTGTACACATTATGTTGTAATAGGTAACCAAGTTATGATACACTAGCTGGTTTAGCTTATGAAGAAAAAAATTTCAAGTCAAGCAACTTTTTGAAATTGTCACCTGTTCAGACATTTTTCAGAAACAGTTTCTTTCACAAGCTACAAACAATGCTGTTTGACTCTTCCTTGCGCGTGCATTTACTAGAAAAAAATCGTCTTCATCAAGCTATTACTGGTGTTTTTAAAAAATATCGTCGTTAACTTTCAGAAATGACATGGGACCAAATTGGTCCCTTTTTACAAAATAGGTTTTATATTTTTTTCCGCCTAAACTATGCAGTTAATAAAAACAAAGTTCACTTTTGGGCTACTGGGTGGTATGTGCATAAAATATAAAATAAACAGTCAAATCGAAAATATCAACTTTTCGACCCGTGTCGATCTCTCGAGGAATCACCCAGTGCCGGGAGCAATGCACATCAGATTATTCAAGCTCACTGTCGCTCATCCAACGTACATTGCAAGTCTCTGTATATAACGGGTACAGGCCATGAGCAGGTAAAGAAAAAAAAAGAGGTCAGTATAACTAAGGTGAATGACAGTCATTAAATTTGCATGCGAGGAAATCAAATGTATACGTATATGGTGCAAAAACCATTGCCTCTACTGCCGCCAAAGAACACAACACGCCTGCGGAGGAGTCTCGCATTTTCCAGCACGCATTATGCAGACGCTTCATTCGATTTTTACGACATGTTGAAACAGTTCGAGCCGCGTGAAACGACTAAAACAAAGAAGTGTCACAGCATATCCATGGAGTGAATGATGGTGAATGGGGCGAAACGTTCATCCGTCTGGGCGACAGACAGACGGACGGATGACACTTCGCCCCACTCGTAACCATTGACTCCGAGGATGTGCTGTGAATTTGTTATTATAACAGCGCCATCTATCATCTTTAATTGTCAACTGTACGAAAAGAGCAGACGCCATTTAGTGATATTATTTCCAAGGTCATACACACATAACGCCATCTAGTAAGCAATTCTTAACACTAACTAGAAGTGGCTACTACTACAGTCTAACTGAGATGTGGCTACTGCCCCAGAATATACTCTTACGAGGGAACGACCCACACCCTAAGGAGCTTCGGTCCTAAAGAAATCACAGCATATCCACGGGGTGAATGATGAAGAGTTTGTGGCGAATCTCGTGAAGCAACCATAGTTACAGCGTGATATTTTCAGTAGTTTCGCCCAGCAGTAATGAAAGCGATAGTGTGTGTGAAATTTTATTCAAACTTACGCGACAGGTTGTATTTTCGCCTTCATGATTACCACCTTGTGGTCGGTTGAATGGGGCGATAGGTGTTCTTGAACGGGCGTGACCAAAATTTGCAAAGACAACTTCTATGCACGTTCCCCTGTCCGTGGTGGGGTTCGGCCGACGAGCACGAGCCGCAGCGGCCTTCCACACCCGGCGCTCCTCGTCGTCCGTGTTCCGACAAGCAGCACGATCCGGCAAGCGCACTCGTACGGCGACGATCCGGCGAATGAGAGCTCGGCGCCTGGCGCAACACCACGCAGCCCGTGCAGCAGCCAATCGAAAAGCTCCTGCGCCGCCAACGCCATCTAGAGCACCTTCACCCAACCACCATATTGTACGCATGTCTATAGGCCAGCGCCCTCTCGGAAACGAGACAAGAAATGGAGATACGATGTAGATCTTGTACAAATGCTACAAGTAAGTGGCCGAGCTCTTCTGGAGTTATTCGCTTAGTCAATTGAACGATGCGAATAAAGTCATTGACCGATATGACATCTTTCAAGTGTTTGACATATGTCTATAGTTAGGTGGGTGTGGTAATATGATCGTAAACTATAATTTGATAGTGGTATTGCCTTCCCTTCTAGGGCAGCATGCGCCGCGATTTATACGCATTCCCCGAAACCCCTTATCCACCCCAGGTGACGCAGCCCCTTCCTTTCCATCCCGAATAGTCATTTCCGAAATAACTCAACATGTTCATAAGACCCCTCTTCCATTTCCGCATGACATTAATATCACGAATGAACCCCTGGTCACTGCGCGGTGTCGCTCGGGTACGGTATGAATTGGCTTAGGGCTTGATGAGCAGCTTCCTCATTTTTCAAAAAATAGAGGGAGGGTGGAGAATGGGAACGTGCTGATGTACTTCACATTGAGGGAGCCCCACAAAATCATTGAATCATTGATGTAATCCAAGTTTAGAACTTTACTTACACAAAGTTGATTCCTACAATGCACCACATGGCTGCTAAGTTTTGCGACACGGCGAATCGGGGCGAAGTCAAGTGCAACCCCCCCCCCCAAACCCCTTCAGTAACTGACCCCACCTAAGATTGGCCAGCGATTGCGAGCGCGTTATCACGCTGCCTGCAGTTGCGCTGACGATGTCGCGTGGAATAACACAGTGGGCCATGTTCGGCGCATCGATTTTCTTCGCATTGGTTGACCGTTACCATGTCTGGCCTTATTCTGGCACGCAGCAATTGCAAAATTACATTTCGTCACGGTACACTGGATTGTTCCTCTTATAGGTTATTACGACGCGACTGTACATTACCATATACACGGCATCAAGCTTATGCGAACCTCTGTCACAACTTTTATGCACCTTCTTCAATTCGCAGCGTGTGGGGGAGCAATAAGACTTATTTAAAGATTCGCCATAAATGTGGGGATACATAAACGCACATGCGCGCACTTCCACTTTCACGATCTTATACCCCCCACCTCATTTCAGATGTGGCTTCAATACTCCTTTTAATACTGAATGTATATCCATGTCTTGCAACACATTTTTTGGTTCACCTGCTCTCGGATGGGAAAACACCTCCATAAATGTATCAATCAACTCCACTTTACGCCTCCCCAACTCTTTTTTGGTGCTTTCCAAAACGCGTGCAGTATATAAATGTAGATACGCAAATGCCTTGATAAAGAGTGTGAGTAACTCTACTATGTTTGCTCTAATCAACGTCGATTGGAGAGCACTGGTTCATCGAAAGCCCTAACATCATATGACTCACATGGCACAGCACAGGTGAGGCAGGTATCGTACACGTACATGACGCTGTCGCTATTCGGCTACGGCTCTCACGGTCTCACGACTGCGTTTCATAGGAAGTGGCAAGCATATTTTGTTTTCCTCGATCTTCCTGTCGCGCGTTAGGCTCATTTATTTTGTTTTGTGGGTAGAAGTTAATTGTGGCAGGAATATCTACACAAACACACACACACACACACACACACACACACACACACACACACACACACACACACACATACATACATACATACATACATACATACATACATACATACATACATACATACATACATACATACATACATACATACATACATACATACATACATACATACATACATACATACATACATACATACATACATACATACATACACGTGCGCGCGCTCGCTGTGTTATTCTATGATTTGTTGCACCTAGTAGGAGTGCCGTGGTATAGGAGGCTTGCACTGTCCTCACTGAAACAGCCACGCGTTGTAGCACCAACATAATGGGATGCCAACTTTGTGATGCCACGCTATAGTGTTATCAGTACATGCTGATTCCTTCGTTATTCGTGCAGAGAGGCCCAATAACGTTCCAACGACGTCGTTATCACTCTGAAGCAGGTTCATTACCACGTGATTATACTGCCATGACGTCATCTAAGCCGCCATCTTGACCATACTGCGCGTAGATAACATGGCGTGCGAGCTATCAATACGCCTCTCCTTCTGTCTGGATCACCCTGGTTTCGTCACAAACTGATCAAAGCAAAGTGTGCACTTTAAAGATCCGCTTTAGTGCTGCGTCAGCAGGCCGCACGTCACAATTTTCAGCACGTCACAATTTCAGCACGTCACGTGCTGCCTTCTGCCTGCGTCAGCACGTCACCTGCTGATGCAGGCAGCATGTCAAAGCAACACTGTGATTTGTCTCCGCACTAAAACCTATAAACATGGGCTCGTAAATCATTTCGCGTGGCAACTCGCAGGTCTCGGAACAAATTAGCGTTCTGCCTAGTGGCATTCTTCGACAAGTGAGTATGAACACAGACTAACATCACAGACTCCTCCGTAATGTCGCCGTGTGAGGCTTCGCATGTGAGGCATCCGTAATACACACGATTCTTCGTTTTGGCCGCTTTCGGAAATTCCATATCGTAATTGATCCAACCTCCACTTGCACGCATTCTTGGCGTGCGCTTGAATCAGTAATTGAAAGAGAGGGTACGATAGCGTGGCTCTTGCGACTGGTGTGTCTGTGTAAGAAAGCGAGAGGTCAATAAGCGTGAGAACATCTGCAAGACCTCAAGCAAATAAAAGCGCAAAGAGCGTATTACTAATACAAACGCTAACGAGTATTCAAAACAAAACTGATTAGTTCGGTTTGGAAAGAACTACTTTGCACGTTTGTTAACATGGATGCTATGGTCATTATGACCCAAGTTGCGAGTCAGCAAGAAGCAGACACTCGTCCTTGAACGTGAAATCCAACGCTGCTGCTTTAACACGCTCACACAGCACCGCGCAACCAGGGCGCTTTCGCAACTCGACTGCTTGCAGCCGTGAAACGCGCGGCTTGCGCGCGGGGCGCGCACAAACGGTAGCAGCAGGGGCACTGTGAAAACGACAACACGCACACTGACAGATGACGCACAGGCATGCACACGTACGCGGACGAAGAAGATCCTAAACGACAGTGTACGCCTCTGCATTAAACTTGCTGCCTGCATAAAGAGCGCACGGGAGACTGCAGCCCAAGGGTCGAGGAAGTGCAGAGACCAGGGCCCGGCTCTGCAGCTCGGCTCCCGTGCAGTGAGTGTGTCGCCGTCCCCGCACCCTTGGACACCTGACAAGCGGGGATGCCAAGAATAGCGTCACCGGCGGCAGCCTTGGCTCGTCCCGGCGATGCCTGCGCGGCATCACCTCCCGCCTCCCACCCACCTTCCACTCCCGACCCTGGGTCGACATCGAGGGCTCCTGCAAAACGGTGAGCGTGTTAACACGTTTCTGCTTGCTCCTCTCCTTCTTCGTTCTTCTTACAAGCGATTGGTTCCCGCGTTGTGATAATCCCGGGTCGTTGCAATGGGCTCCGATGATGAGTTACTCTTGATGCTTCATAACACGGACTCTGTCCTGCGGATCTCCGGAGTTTTAAACCATAGTGAGATCGGGATACAGATAAAATTAAGGTCTCAAAGTCACCCGGGCCTGAAATAGCGCTATAGCGATGGCGCGGAGAACGAACGACAGAGGTGTCCAATCGAGTGCAAACTTCACAGTAATTTAAGGAATGCCTCGTGAAAACATGCAGGCTTCGTCTGTGCTATCCTTTGCGTTGCCTCTATAGGGGCACTGTGAATGAATGTGTACGGGAAATTTGAAAATAGCTGTCGAGTTTGTGAGGACGAATGCTCGTGACGAGGCGCACGTGAAAGCAAGTTTTTCGATATAGACCCAGACACCAAGGAATGCAGAAAGGACGGCTGTTGAGGTTTCTAGCATTGCATAGCACAGCTGTATGCTTATCAATTAGTTACCTTTAAAGCATAGACAGTTTATTTACGCATTTGAACTAATAGAACCCCATCTTCCATCTTTATCTCGCATTTTCTCCCTTTTCACCGTTGTTAGAATCCGCAAGAAGATCTACTGAGATCTATCGTTTGCTTTTTGAAGTAGAAAGTATATCTTTTAACGTTTGAGACATTCATAAGAGTGTCCATTCAA